>JADRCO010002384.1:0-13900 GCA_021464525.1 Rhizophagus sp. LPA8_4_AMF
TTTTTTTTTTTTTTTTTTTTTTTTTTATAAAAAAAATTCTGCATTGTACTTCATTTATACCTAAGGATGGCGCAAAGTGTGTAACGTGAGCTATGAATTTTTTTTTTTATTTAGCATATAATGCGGACGATCATACAGTTATTAATTGACCGATTTGCTACATAGTCTAAACAACTCTGCCGATTTTATAGATCTCTATTCTAAATAAAAATTTTCGATAAACCTTTTAAGATTTTATTATTTTAATGTAGGACTTTTTTTTTAAAAAAAAAGTGTGGTTTAAATAATGTAAAAAGGCGTTTAAGCTAATCATCGATTTTTGGTAGTTACACCGTCCATGGTTGATCAACTTAATTTAGTTTAGTTTCGGATTTTCTTAGTTGAATTTTTGGTTGATATATTAGCGTTAGTGATTGACACAAGAGCTGGAGCTCGTAATAATATGAATAAAGGATAAGTTAGTAATGTTTTATATCATTAGACCTTTTTAATTTAAAGACTATCACGACTCTCATCTTTGTAATTAAAGAATTCTATTTAAACAATACATTAGTTTAATAGCAAAACATCAAAATAATTACTCATTAACGGTAATTGGTAAAAAAAAAAAAAAAATAATAATCACTTCTTGTTCTGCTCTAAATATCTATTCATTCGTGAACTTAAAATAATTATAACAATTTATACTAATAATTTTTATTTTATGACATAATTTTATTAAACATATTTCTTACTTTGTTTATCATGTTTTTCTTACATCTTATATTAATTCTACAAACTACATATATAAAATAATTATTATTAATATTCGTATCTAAGAATATAATGTAAATAATAATTGTTAAAAAGAAGTCCATAATTTTATAAAACCCATCATTCATTTTGTAAAGTTCAATTATTTTGCTAACAAGTATCCTTATCGTCTTAGAATAATAATAAAGAATAAAAGGGAGTATAAGTATGATGAATATTAATGAAAAAATAAGTGGAAAAAATATGATTATGCATGATAATGAAAATATATAATAGAAAACTTTTTTAACATAGAATGAATATCTATATTTATAACTATTCAATATTTCTAATAAAGGTTTAAATAGATCACTTGCTAAATACCATGAAACAGAAATTAAAAAATATAAACCAATTATACTTGAATATATCGTGCATAGGGTAAAGATATTAATAAAAATTGTTAAGATGATAGATAAGTCTAAAATATTAATCAATATAAAAAATATAAATTCGCAGTTATATGTTTTGATTTGCTCAATTTTTTCTAAAAATTTAGCAGAATTGAAATTCCAACATTTTTTAATAAAATATGTAACTTCTTTTATTTTTTTTAATATTAAATTATCAATTAAAAATTCATAATCATAATCAAAATCATATATATATTTATAAATTAAGTGTGCTATAGCTGCCGTTAAAGAAAGTGAGTGAAGTGGATAATTAGGTCTTTGTATGATCGTTATTAGTGGATTTATTAATGACAGAAATATTCCATATGCAATGAAGCATATTACATTTATTGGAATATAAAAAATAGTAATTATGGGTGAAAATAATAGCAAATAAATTCTTAATCTTAGATTATATTTCTTTGCTGTAAAAATGAATGAATGTAACTGATATATTGAAGAAAAATACCAGATTGATATTATTATAAAATTCATTATCAAACTTAATACATATATAGGCAACAAAACTATAAATTCAAGAAGGATAAGAATTACGAGAATTACAAAAATAATAGGTTTCATAAATATTGAAGTCATTTTTTTAAAAAAGATAAAGGATTAAAACCTGAATATTAAAATCTGAATCAGTTTTTATATTAAAAATTTCTGCGCATTATTGCGTATAATAGTATTCTAAATTCTTGAAACTTGGCTCTCTTGGCCCTTTCTTGGCTTTCTTCTTGGCCTTCTTCTTAGCTCTTTAGTAAGGTTTTAATATTATAAATGCGCATAATGAATAAACTTTACTACACACTTTGTAAGGATAAATGTGGCATAAAAGGATATATAACTATGTTAAAATATAGATTTAACAGATCAATCATATGTAACTACTCCTACCATCTATTTTAGACATCAATGCTACGCAATGGTTTCTTAAATTAATTCTACTAAACAATTTATCATATGACTTAATTATTCTCCATAGTACTTGCACCTGCTTAGCTTATCTTCTCTCTTAGCAAACAATTCATTGTTGAAAATACAGAAGAAAGATTTTTGAAGTGAAGATGATATTACGCATAATTACTTAATATGTATTCATTGACTCTCGCATTATTAAAAAATCACAATTTATTATAGTTATATAATCCTTTAATGTTCTTATTACATTACTCAGCTCATCCTATTTTAATAGTTCTACATTATGTAAATTCAACCTAATATTTAGAATTAAGGCACAACATACAGATATGTAAATTAAACTTTAATTCAATATTATTTATAAATTAAGTTTTTTCAAGTGAAATCATATATGTATTCTATTTTAAAATACTGATTAATGATCATTTTGCTAAGAAAAATTTAAAATTTTTTTAAACTACATTACCTAATTATATTTGTAAATTACATAAATAATTACAAACACTTTATACATTCAGTATTTAGATTACCTGGTTTAAATTTATACTCTGTTCTGTTAATGGTAAAAAAATATAATGGTAATAATATAGGTATTGATTTTGGTCCTAATTGGACAGGAGTTGGTATTACTATTTAATGTACCTATTAAAAATAATAAATTACTACATGCCAAATTTTTTTTTTATAAAGGTGACAAAAGCTTTATTCAATTATTTTTATATATACTACTAAGTGCTATCTACTACTATCTAATAAGCATAGTACTTATTATTGCAACTTTATATTCATTTATTAATAATAATAATACCAGATTTAGTGATTTAAAAAAAGCAATATATAATTTATGGAATTTACTAATTTCTAATTTCAGATATATTAATAATGAAATATATATAAATTTATTAAACTATTATTAAAATACTAACTGCTAAGTTAAACCTTATTATATGTATAATTAGTTATTACTTCTTCTACAGGTCTCCATAGAATATGACGAAAACCAATTACTAGGATAACAAATCCTTTTAGTTTATTAGGATTTGATGCAGTTATTTTAACATGTTCATCAAATACCCCTGAACTGGAATAATTAACATTTTTTCCTTTTGAAATTGTATTCATATACTGTTTTAATTGGCTTATTCCATCATTTAACACTTTACCTATAGTTGTTTTATTTGTTTTTTTATGTTCTTTTGACCAAAATGTATATGTTCTTTTTAATAAAAATTCTTCATCTTCCTTTTCAAGAATTTTATCAAAATTTTCCAGATCATTTGCATTAAAATTATCTTTCTGATTTCCTATCAAACCAATTAATGAAATATCTTTCAATTCTAAGCTAACATTATTATCTCCAGTTTTACTCAAGACAAAAATATCTGAAAAACCAAAACGACCTGATCCTTTTGGCTTTTTACCATTTATTATCAATGCAAGTTCTGGAATACAATATTTTAATGGTAGAAAATTTTCTACAATTACTTGAAGTACAGGCTCATTTGCTGAAGATAGAGACATTCGTGACCTTGTCAATAGAAAGGTCTTTAGAATTTTAATGAAAGGTACAATATTACCTACAATAAGACTTTCATATGCAGAAGCAATAAGAAATGCATTATCAACAACCTGTTTATATACAAAATTATTCTTATTTTGTTCTAAAATTCGGCTTTGTTTTTTCCAGTGTTCTATAAATAATATAATTTGATATATTTATCAAGTATAAATTAATAATATAAATACAAAAAAGATAATATAAATATTATGATTTACCAGTAGATGAATTTTTTGTAATTTCTGTATCATCAGTATCATCTCTTGCTCTTTTCAATTCTGATCCCTTTTGTTTAACTTCATGAATAATTCCTTTAGTCCATATTTTATTAAAAACAGATTCTAATACTTCACCTGAATGATAAACTTCACTTTCAACATTATTATATGTATAACAATTGCGAAATATTAGACGAATATCTTTTTCAAATTCCTTTAAACTTATGTATTGGTTATTTTTTAACTTTAAATTTATAGTAGATAGATCCATTGGATATTTTATAACTTTATCCTCATTATTAATATATTTAAATGGATAAGCACAAGATTTATTTTCAAGTTTATAAAAAATACCATAGCAGAAGTTAATAAGGTCAATATTCTTTTGTTGAGATGTTTTAGAAAAATCTTTAGTAGAAGTAACCTTGGGACAGGATGTAATAGAAGGCACTAGATTTTCTTTTTCATAATGTTCTTTGATAATTTCTTGCCAGAATAATTGTGAATTTCTTTTACGTTGTAAACGTTCTATATTTACCTAATACAAGAAAGAAGAAATTGTTAATAGTGTGCCAAATTTTATTTAATAGTAAAGAAGGTACATAGCCAATTCCTCCTCCAGAATTAGCAGACTTTACTAATGACAAAGTTAGGATGCCTGAATTGAGAGCAATGGATTGGTTACCAAAGCGAACAATCCAGTAATTCTCCTAAGTCAAACCAGGAAATTCCAATCCTCGACTCGCCTAGAAGTTACCCTAATTTGCAAAATAAAAAATAACACACCTTTTCTTTTAATGCCTCCAGATTCAACTTTTCTGCTTCTTCCAAAAAATGAGTAGCCCAAGAATTATCAAGATCCTTCCAGTTTTCTGAGAAGATTGAGGTAATTATAATATCATGGTGTAAATCTAAAAATCCATGGTATGATGATTTATTGCCTCGCTCCTTTAGGTAAGAAATAAGAACTAAAAGTTTGATAAGTTGGTTAGTAGCTAATAAATATTACAAGTTATAATATTATTTACAGGACTTACCATTTTGGCCAGGATAGTTCTTGGATGTGCTCATATTAATTAGTATTGATTAGTTTCAAAGATCTCTTTCAACAATTTCAATATATGGATCATGTAAATTCCTCAATTTTTACTTTATATACAAAATAATAAATTGTTAAAATATGTTTAAAATAAATTGTTTGTTAAGAAATGGATTATTAAGAAAATATATTGTTAAGAAAATAAGCTGTAAGAAAAAAAATAAATTGTCAATATATGGGGAGGGCATCTTAAATAAAAAAAATATATCATGTATGCAGTATGACTTACTGGTATGACTTTTACGATTTAATTAATCACAAATACTGGTATGTAAACATTGAGCCATATTTGGTTGTTTCTATTATTAACATAAATTGTCAAACTGATATGGCTTTACATATTTATTCTGGAATGTTCCAACTCTAACTAATTATTTATTGGAAGAATGTATGATAATAATTAGTCATATGATAACACATTAACATGAATAATCCTGAATCAAAAAGCCTATTATGAGTCAATCATAAAATATGAATAATTTTAGTTTTAAAACATATATTTATATTTATCTTCAGACTGATATGACTTTACTACTTATTATCACAAATATTAGTATGTGAAATATTAAGCCATGTTTAGAAAATGACTCAACTATTATCAATACTGATTAACACAATCAGGCCTCATAATTTGTCACATGGAGTTATACACTATTCCATGCGCTGCTAACTATCATTTATATATCATGTGATCTGTATAAGTACGTAACGTAAGATTCTTTTTACATTACGTACCTTATATTATTATAATTTGTACGATGGCCAGTCACCCAAATGACTCAAATGACTCAAATGGCTGGTCACGTGCCATTTGGTCATTGCTAAAGGGAATTTAGTAATTAGTTTAGTTCAGCATTACATTAAATCTAAAGACCAGAGGTCATTTCAAAATGTCCATCACTCTAATAACTTTATTTAAAAAATCCAGGCCAAATTTATGATGCCGGCCAGAATTACAAATTTATAATATCACGTGAAATAATTTTCGAAACATCGAAATTGCATAACTGAATATGTAATCATTTTGGCTATATAAAATCTTGTTACTAACTTTGCCAAAAATTAAATAAATTATAGACAAATTTTATTAGTACTTTAAAGAAGTTCCAAAATTTGATAGATTAACCCTAGCTAAATGAAACATACAAAATCACTAACATAAAGTACAATACATAATTCTTTAATTATACATTTTTATTATATTTTTGCATTAAATCTTCTATCATTTCATTTTTTTTTTGAAGAGATTAGTAATATAATAGGACGCCTTTCATTTCAATTTTCAAGAAATAATTCTAAAGAATCCACAACCAAATTAGGAATAAAAAATGTGAAATCAAATAAAGTGATCGGGAAATATCTCATCAATATTTTAAACAATATATCCAAATTCCTTTCAAATAATTTTTAATTCAATTAAATAATTAATAATTTTGTAAATTCTTTAAAATTGTTATTTACACACTAGGTACAGTACATCTGCTGGTCGGGTGAAGTGGTTTTGTAATAAAGAATCTTTAAATTATCTCTTAATTTTTCTTGATAAATGTGAAAATATTATATTATAGTAGATATAATTTTATATGGTATTTCATTCAAACACCCTCGTAGGATCCTTTCATTAAAAATGGTATTGGCATTTCGCACCAAGTTTTATTAATCAGAAGAAATGAATAAATAGAATTGAAATCATATTTCTATTTTAATATTAATAAAATAATGTCTCTATTATATTTGTTAAAAAAATTTTTTTTAAAAAATTATTGCATTTTATTCATATATTTATATTTGTTCGCCAGTAAAGAAATTGCGTTTAGTATTGGAATCATGACAAGAAATCCTTGTATTCACGGCACTTTAGTTAGTTGTAAAGATGATACTAATTTGTTAAAATTTTAATACCAGAAAATTATTTTGGAAAAGGACGTAAACCGTTCACGAAGTATACAAAAAAGATAATAGGAAGCTAATCTCTTCATCACTTTTTATTAAGAAGTCACGACTTTGTTAAAACTTTATTTAAGATAACACAACTAGGTAATGAAAATTAGTATATGTTAAGTTTTTTTTATTACATAATATTTTATAAAAGATTATATTCCTAATTATGATAAATATATGTTACTTCAATAACATATTTTTTAATTACACCTTTTGTTTTATAGTTTTGCATTAAATCTTCCATCATTTCATCGTTATCACTTTCTGAAGAAATTTGTAATATCATTGGATTCCTTTCATTCCAATTATCAAGAAATAATTTTAAAGGTTTCAAAATTAAACCAAGACTAATAAATTTAAACTTAAATAAGCTAATTGGTGAAGATTTCGTCAATATTGTGAATAATTCATCCCAATTAAATTCATGTTCACTACTAGCAACTTCTAAAGTATTTAAATACTGACAATTAATTAATAAATTTTCAAATTCTGAAATATTCTCATTTAGCAATGATAATTCAAGAAACTTGAGATTTGAACAACTTTGATAAATTGTCCGGATAAGCCTTCCTTCATCAAAAATATAATGATTAATAATACTGATTTCAGCGAGATACCCTTTTGCACTTTCAATTAAAATTGATAAAATATTATATGGGATATATATAGCTTTTAAAAATTTTAAAAGAGGTAAAGTTACATTTTCTACATTTTCTAAATTACCATAATGTATATTATTATCACTCACATAATATAATCTTAGATCTAGGCTAACTAAATTTACAAGATGTGAAAATAACTTTGTAATAGGTACCCAATCTATTCTCAAATATTGGATGGTATCCGCATGTTTAATTAGTGATTCTTCAAGTTTTTTGTGAAATGGTTTTTTGTCTATATTATTTAAATAAGCGTTAATAAAATTGATTTCTTTTAGGTTTTTTTGAGCTTCAATTAATTTGATGATTTCATTTGAACTTCTACAAATAATAAAAAGTTCAACCTTTCTAATTTGTTTGCTTGTCAGAGCCAATCCTTCTAAAATCTTACCACGGGTATCGCTATAACAACAAAAGCATTCAAGTTCTGAAAAGCAATCTTCAGATCCTGAAATAAAAGACGATAATGGTTCTGAAATAAAAATAGAGACAAATTTTTTATAATTATTAATAAATAATTTCATTATTTCTTTTCCTAAAATATATCTATTAGTTTTTTCTTCGATAACTCTTGAAATCACATCATATAAAGAAAGTAAATTTAAATGATTCCAATATCCAATATAATTAAATAAAGGTTGTTGATATATTTCTTTAGAAAGATCAATTCCTTGTTTCTTTAAATCATCTCTTGATTCCTCTGATAAATGTGAAAGTATTACATTAAATATATTTTTAAACGGGTTTTCATTTAAACAACATCCAAATACTCTGTCAGGATCCTTCCATAAAATTGGTACAGCCATCTCACACCAAGTTCTGTTAATTAAGAGGCATGAATATAAAGAATTGGAGTCATTTTGTAATTCTTTTAATATTAAGAGAATAACGTCTTTGTTAAGTTTTGACATTTTTTTTGAGAAAATTTTTAAATAATATTTAAAAATTATGCTTTTATTGCTTCTTTTATTCTATATCGATATGATGTAATTTTAAAAAAATTTCATTGGCTTTTATATTGTGACTGACGCCTGAAACATTGAAAATCAATATGATAACATTTTAACACATGATTAGATGGCACTCCTTTCCAGTTTTCATTCGTTTTCAGTCATTTGATTTAACATTAATTTTAAATAATGACTCAAGTTACAGGGCAATTTTAAAAAGATGACCGTAACAAAGTTTGTATTGTGATAATTTAAATTTGTGCTGTGAATATAGAATACGCTATATTGGGTAAATTAACGAGTAAATGATCTATTGGTGTTTGGTGTTTACTCAGTTATGATACTGTATACATTAATTTTAATTCGTTACCAAAGGAGTTTATCACTTCATATTACGAATAAATTGCTGTAAACCAAACTTTAAATAAATGTCATATCTGGATAATATACAAAATTTGTGCAGACAAGAAATGTGGTCTATAAAGAAGTCTTGTATAGTATTGTAATATAATGAACCATAACAATGTGAAAAAAAAATTTATTGTTGACCCCCACTTTGTTGATGATCGGATAATACCCGATTCAAAGTAGCGGGCCGTATCTAGTAAATTTCTAATTTTATAAAAAACAATTGTCATCATACTCTCATTTGTATCCGTCTCGATTTCAAATTGTTTAAAAACATTATTAGTAACATCGAACTGTATTATTATTTATACTAATACTGGTTAAAGGTTTTCTTATATTAATGTAAAGTATTAGTTTTATAGGGTTGGTTAACCAGTTATTTGTGACGAGATTTTTTTTTTAAATACTTGCTCTGGGCGCATTACCTTACATAGAGACTAAAAAAAAGATGGCGTGAGGACAAAACGAACAAAAGTTTGATAATCATATTTATATTACGAAAATCAAACCAATCAGATTTTCGGGGTCAAATGTGTTTTTTTATAAATAATCAATAGTTTGTACAACTTCTATAATCAAAAAAGTATGATTCTTATTTTATTCTTGTAAATATACTCCTCAAGTTTAAATCTAAGATTAGAAATAATAAAATATTTTTACTGATTTGCATAGGTGTCTACTGAGCTTCATATACACATGATGTCATAATTCAAATGCTAATCACTTGACTAATTAACAGTGTGAAAAAGTTCAAGAGCATCTTGATGTTGATTTAATCTTTATATATCTGTTGTGATATTTAAACATTCCCTACGGACTTGAGCATTACGGATACATTTATAATGTACTAATATGTCTCATTCTCATTCAATAAACTGCGATTTTGTTGTCCAATCGATTTCTAATAACTCTGTTACGATACGAATGAGATTGTAATTTGAGAAGAGAGAGCTATATTGTCGTTTGGCTGGGAAGTTTTCATTATAATCTAGCATCTCATACATCAAAGCCAATAATGTGGCAGACATTTTATCCTAAACAGTTTTCCATTAGAATTATACAAATCAGTACAACTGAAATAAACGAAGATTTATAGGAAATGTAAAAAAAATAATCATCATATTAAAATCATTAAATCATCAATTAAACTAGAATTACGGTACCTTGAATATTTTAATGTTAAGCCCAAGTTGAATCATGAAAAAAAATCCTATTGAGATCAAATAAGGATCCGTTTTTGTTTACTTTTTTCCTGTTCACTTCCAAAACAATCGACACTGATTTTACACAAGAATTTGGAAATATTTGAGCCTCTATTAGAACGTTAAGATTTTGTTGGTCGGAATATTTTGAGAAATTGAATGAAGAATCCGAGTACGAACATAATTCATTAGTCAAACCAAAAAGAGCAAATTTTGTTTTTTTTTTGTTTTCTTTTAGAAAACAATTTCCTTTGGATAACTATCCATTTCGGACAACGTTTAAAGGAAAAAAAAATGTTATTTAGCTTGTTTATTTGCCCGTTGACTGATATTGGCAGTCTATGGAAATATCATGTTAAAAAAATTAAACTTTCCATTGGAATTCTTTTCAATAAACTTGAAAAACTTGATTCCTTTGGAATCGTACTCTTTAAGTAATTCACAAAATAAAATATCATGAATGATACGAAATCAATTTTACATAATTAGCCTATTGACATGTCCTTAATTTTAAAAAACAAAATTAATCCTGAACTCGTATTCTTCGTATTTATTGAGTAAAAAGAGTTATTCATGATACAGTTCATCATGACTTTTTTTTCTTGTTTTAAAGAATCTTTGCATCAGAAACGTTGTACTAGGAGATATAGGAGATAGTAAAACTTAAGTTAAATCCCTCGGCTATACTAAACCGATACGAAAAAAAGTAAAAATGATATGCACATTGACTGTGATTGTCTATACCTACGCCTAAACTATTCTCAGAGTGGATTTGTTCTTTGAAAAGTACTGCTACCAGAACATTTCGGCCATTTAATTTCGGAATTTCTTACAGTGTATCACGATACACACATTGCAAAAGAATATCACATGATTCTATATTCATTGAGAACGGTCTAAAGATGATTAGTTAAGTGATCATGTAATAATGATGTAATGTTTTGTACTTTGTAATACTTGCTAATAAAATGTTAACGGTATAGACCTTTATCGTAAACCTGGGTGTATGATTAAAATATAGCAAGTGTTAATGGGATTAGTTTTGTGTAACATTTATCTTGGAAAAAAATTTGTGTTCTACATAATAAAGAAGCACTAAAGAAGCCTTAAGGATGATATGATTTCGAAGTTTTAGGCTGATAATATTATATATATAAAAGAAAGTTTGCGGATTAGTAGCACCATTGAAGTGAAGACTATAATATGATTTTAACATTTTAAAATCCAAATATACACTTTATTTATAAATAATAATAATATTTATTTTATATATTGAATAAAAAATAAAATAATGTTAACTATATAATAATTACAAACAACTATTTAAAGATAATTTTTTTCGATCCATTCAAAATCTTCAAAATCTCCAGAATAATTTATATAAAAATCATATTTTTTAATTATTCCTTTTATCTTATACTCTTGTAATAAATTTAGCTGTTGCTGTTGCAGTTCTCGCTCTAGACTTCCCATGTGCATATTTTCCTTTAAAACGATTTGTAATAACATTGAATGTCTATCCTTCCAATTATCAAGAAAGAATTTTAGAGATTCTAATTTAAGGGTCTGGATAGAAGAAAATTTAAATTTATATAAATTAATCGGAGAAAATTGAATTAATGTATCAATTAATTTATCCCAATTGGATTCATCTAGTGCATCGGTAAAAATATATAATCCTTTTAAGCATTTACAATTAATTAATAATTTTACTAATTCTGAAATATCGTTCTCAATTGATAGTCTAAGATATTCAAGTTTTGGACAATTTTTATAAATTGCTTGGATAAACTTTTCATTATAACCTTCATTACGAATATTAATCTCAATAAGACTTCCTTTTGTATTTTCAACTAAACTAACTAAATTTCTAGACGGAATATTTTGAGTCCTTAGAATTTTTAGAAAGGGTAAAGATACTTTTCCTAAATTTACATCAAAGGAATAATTAAATGGATAACCAAAACTAAGATTTATATCTAAACTTATCAAATTTACAAGATGTAAAAGCATATTAGTAATAGGTATCCACTTTATTATTAAATTTTGAATAGAATTTGCACTTTTAATTAGTGATTCTTCAAGAGTTTTACGATATATTTCATTACTATGGTTATTTCTACATCGGTCAAAATATACTACGTTTAAATTATTTTGCGCTTCAATTAATTTGATGAGTCCGGGATTACTACTTTTATCGGTCATTACAACACCAATTCTCAATGATTTTATTGATTTACATATATTAGCCAATCCTTCTAAAATATATTGTTTTGTATTATCACCACAAGAAACGTGTTGAAGTCTTGAAAAGCAATTCTCAACTCCTGGATTATTATACAATTGATAATCAAATTCTGGGTGTAAGTAAAGATGAGTATAGCTTGTATTTCTATTAATAAGTAAATTTAATATTTCATTCCGCATAATATTCCATTTAAAATCTCCTATATTATTCATAATTGTCTTGGAATTAAAAATAATATCTAAAGAATTTAAATTTAAATGTTTCCAGAAATAAATATAATAAAATAAAGGTCGTTTATAAGTTTCCACAAAAAGTTCGACCCCATGATTCTTTAAATTATCTTTTGATTCTTCTGATAAATGTAAAAGTAATGTATTAAAAAATAATTTACTTGATTTACTTGATTTACAATATAGATTAGGATTATTCCATAAAATTGGTATTGTCGCTTTACACCATACTCTATTAACTAAAAGACATGAATAAAGAGATTTGTTATCTTTTTTCAACTCTTCTAATACTAAGATAAGAACGTCTTCATTAAGCTTCGACATTTTTTTGAAAATAGGAAAAAAATTTCATTTATCGTCCTTATTTATATCCGGATGGTCGGATTTGTGTGACAATTAACAAATAAGTATTTGCGTAGCAAAAAAATTAGTACCCGATCAACAATGCATAAAATTTCCAAGAATAAATTTTTATTGGCGTAAATATTAATAATACAGTAATTTTATTATTTGCTAGTATTTGCTAGACCGGTCTAGGCCTTTTCTTTTTCGATATGAATTCGTGTGTAGATCATTGATCTACATTAGTCAATTTGGTTAGCTTCCAAGAAAAAAATGAGTGACAGCGATCGATTTGTAATTGACTTGGTCATTTAACCATTTAAAGCATTTTGCCTAATCATTGATCAATTTGAACCATTTCATTTGCCAAACACTGACGAGTGACAAGCCAAATCGAGCCAAGCCTTACTTTATTAAGCCAAGCTATTTAAAATTACAACTCGATATATCTTGGGCTTAGCTCAGCTTGAGCTAGTGAGTTTTAAAATTATACTATGATATATTGATGTTTTGATTATTCAAATAATAAATATTAATAGAATATGTATTAGATATAGAAACATAACGTGGTACGTAATCATAAACAATATTAATAAATATATTTGAAAAATAAATGCCCTTGCTTCTAGAATTTAAAATACCGAATACTTTGTATGGAAGATACCCCGAAGTATCAGTCATTGTTATAAAATGTATCAGAACCTCAGGTAAGTATTGTTAAGGTCAGTTCTTTGGTGTTTATAAAAATAAACGAAAGATTAATTAGGATAGGCAGAAGGTAGATATGTATAAATGAATATAACAATTATTAACACAAGGTTAATAAACACAAATCAACTCCAAATTACAATTGACCAATTTTACTTCAAATCCAATCAGATGTGAATAAAGTATTGCACTCCCAATGGCAAATACGATCAGACACAAATAAAGGATT
>JADRCO010002385.1:0-13899 GCA_021464525.1 Rhizophagus sp. LPA8_4_AMF
TAGAAAAACAAAAAAATTCTTTCTATCTACCACTTAAGTTTTGAAGATTTCAAAGTCCAAGCCAAAAAATTATTATCCAAGAAAACCGTTACTAAGAAAAATAAAGAAACAAAAAAATGTATTGGACGAAAAAAAAAATAAACGTAAAAAAAATCTGATTTACTATTGAAAAAAAAAACTAAAAAAAATTACTAAAAAAAATCCAATCTATTGTTAAAAAAAAAATTAACTTAATAAGTTAATTGTCTATTACTTATTAATATTAGTAAAACTTCAGTTACGGAAAACTAAAAAAAAATAATTATATATTTGTAATATTGAAATGGATTTGCCGATCAAATCATCTTAACTTTTAAGGCATTGATCAGGCACAGACAAATCATGCATTTCAACTCAAAAATTATTTATACATGGTAATCTAAACATCACCGTTATACAGGAATTATTTATTATATTATATAGATGCCAAATTTAGTTCATCTGGATTATAAAATGTAAATATATTTTATGTAATACCAAATTGATCAGCATATTCTGAATTTTATATTAGGTGAAATTGCAGATCAATTAAAAAATTTTTTTGATTCAAAAAAACATTATATATAAAACTAGCCAGTATTTTTTTTCCAGTACCCACCACGTAGGGATTGGAATTGATTTCCATTTTGTGAATCGATTCTAAAATCGATTAATCATGATTAATCAAATTTCAATGCCGGCTAGAATTGACTCATTATAAACATAATTTGTTTACATTCTTTTAGGCTAAACTACTTATCTAAGAGTCGTATTGCTTGTAATTTGCACTGATACGATGAACTTGGCCAAAATTACCAACATAATATATTTGATTTTTATTTGATAATCAATTTAAAATCGATTTTCAATAAAATCGATTTTGACAGAAATTCCAATCCCTATCTACTTTTATATTTGTTGGTGCAATAATCTATTGTATTTATTTGTCAAAAAAAAATTCACATTTAAATTATAAATCAACATAATTTGGGCCAAATTCGTAATGCTGGCCAGAGTTGAAATTTATTTAGCTCATTATAAACCTCTTTTTTTTTTATATTTTTTAGGCTAAGTGACTTATCTAAGAGTCACATTGCTTGTAATTTGCACTGATACTACAAACTTGGCCAAATTACAACCAACATAACGGATTTGATTTTTATTCGATAATCAATTTAAAATCGATTCTTATCGATTTTTGATAATTTCAATTATCGCAAAATCGATTTACCACCATGGGAGTGATGGGACGCAGGAGCAAATAAGTATATTAATTATTAATTAATAGCGTCACAGGATGAGTGATCAGGGGATCGATTAAGAATGGCAACGGTTGGTCATGGTCAGTCATCGGTCAGTCATAACCGGTCAAGAACCTTTGACTGACCAACCGTTCTGACCGACCGCTATGGCTGACCGTTTGACTGACCGCCTGACTGACCATTTGACCGACTGTTTGACCGACCGCTTGATAGCTTTCTTATCAAAAATAGAGCGGTTTTATCTAAAATAATTAAAAAAAAGGTTGCGAAACCTTTTTCTTTATTAAAACATTTAATAAAAAAACATTTCACAACGTTTTTTAATTATTTTAATAGAAAACGTTGCAAAAACATTTTTTATTAAATATTTCATAAAAAAAAACGTTTTTGCATGTTTTTTTAATTGCCTTAATAAAACGTTGCAAAAATGTTTTTTATTAATAATTTCATAAAAAAAGAACGATTTCGCACTTTTTTTAATAAGAAAGTTGCGAAAATGTCAAAACTCTCGGTATTGGGATTGGTCAAACTGGTTGGTCAAGCAGTTGGTCAAACCGTCGGTCAAATGGTCAGTCAGAGTCTTTGACTGACCGGTATCGGTCACGGTTATGGCCGGTCATAACCAGTTAATGACCGTGACCGTTGCCATCCCTAGGATCGATACATGAATATAGTATTTTATATATTATCAATTATTAATCAAATATTAGAAATCTTAAACGAAGTTATGATGATTTTTTTATATAGGATCATCATAAATGTGTAAATTAGGATAAAGAATAAAATTAACTGATGTATTAAAAATTATCATATATATACAACAACAAATACAATGAATTAAATAAACTAACAAAAATAAATTATTTTCACATAACTAGCAAATGATCTCCCAGTCTATTATCAATTATAATTATAAATAAGACACTGATTCGAAGGTGGGAGGGTGAGACGCTACTCTGATCAATAATCAAATAATCAACAGATAAATGAGTAATGATTAATGATTAATGATTAATGGATTAGGATTATGGAACTTCATGGAGTACATATATAAAATAAATAACTATATACTACGATAAACATTTGCATTACAAGTACATATGGGACCGTCCTAGCAAAATGGGGATAGGACCGATCACGTGATTTTGAGATTTTAATATTATCACATGCTTATAAGTCTAACCTTTCAGAAAATATATATTTCCATTCATAATATAATAGTAAAAAAGGCGTAATTTTTAATTTTCTTTTTGGCTTTCATTATAAAAAACTTTCGCATTTTCTAATAAAACATAAGTAAATAATATGGAACATGGCATCTATTTTGAGGACGAAAATGCAAACGAAACTATTTTAGCTGCTTTAGAAGAATTTAATAATATATTTTTTGCTGAAAGTTCAAGTTCTGAAAGTGAAAATAATGCATCAGAGGATGATGAAAATGCATTAGTTATGTCTGATGATGAAAATTTTGAAAATTTGAATGAAATACATTTAAATAATTTTGAGTTTGTAGAAAACTCTGATAATTTTATTGAAGATAAAATATATGATGGTTTGAAGTTAAAAGTCAAAGAATTTTTTAATATTGGAAAATATTCATGTCATACTGAATGTTATGAAAAAATTGGTTATGAGCAGTTTCTTAAACGTAGGGTGGAATTTGAGAGCTTAGAAAAGGAAATGTGAGATATTGTTATTAAGGGGCAACTTATGGCTTTTCAAAAGGAAGAAAATACAAAAAAAGTTACTGCTAATAATAAAAAATATTCACGTTTAATTATTAATATAATAATAATATTTCAATTTGTCGTATTACATATGAAGCACTTGTTGGGTTAATCACAAATATATAGATGCTATAATAAAACATTTAAGTGAATATGGTCTTGAAGAACGTATACATGGTAATACTGGCAGAGAACCAAAAAATATGAATCGTGTTGAAATAAATTATAGTATGTCATGTGAAATATATGAGTTTTTGAAAAATTATTCTAATATACATGGTAAGACTATTAAAATGCGTATTTTTAACAGGTTTTTGTTTAAGTAAGGGTTTATTTTGTGTATTTTTAGTAATGGCTGATATTTAACTATATACAGTATTTCATGAGAAATAAAAATAAATATTAATAACTATTAATGTAAATAAAATATGTGATACTTTATTTAGTGCAAAAAAATATGCATTTAATAAATACATTAATTATGTGACATATAAAGTTATTAAATTTTTTATTAAAATTTTTAAAAAAATTATTCTTCCATAAACGTTAAGTTTGATCAAAAAAACAATAGGTAAATCACACGATGATCAGAGGTTAGGAAATTAATTTGCGTATTTTTTCCAATTATCCAAAATAAGAAGGTAAATTTACGTACTGAATTTATAGAAAACCCTTGTGTACAGCTATTAGTAAAAAGTTTGAAGGCCACCTTACCTTTTTACATATATTTTGGGGTTCTTGTTTGATCATTAACTCATTGACTCAACCGGTTTAATATATTAATTGACTAAGTGTAGTTTACAATTAAAAATGAACTTGATACAATAATTGCTATGCTTCTGTGTGTAATTATTAAATTGTTGATTAAAGTTTCATTAAATAATTGAAAAAAAGTACAAATAATGTAAATGAATAACTATATAAATCCTATTGAAAAATTAGACAACTAAGAAATGATCATTATGTTTGTAGCAATTTTAGCAGCGAGTTAATTCCCATTCATAATTATGACCTTCAATAATATAGCAGGTATCATCATCAAATGGTCCAACTTGCTTTGAATCAATATCAATATAAGAAGTTTCATATTTGGACACTAATTTATGAAGTACAAAAAGTATGTATTCATTATCTGAATTTGTATCAATATTCATTGAATTGTTGTCACTGCATGAATGAAATTCTGTATCGCCAGCTACCTGGTTGGCCTCAATATCAGCAACAATAATCATACATATGTCATCGGACATATTTTTTGTAACATTAATATTATGTCCTAGTAATCAATTAAGTTTTTAATATAAAATAATATAATATTTTGCTTATTAAAGTTCGTATTCTGTATAACTGAACATGATCAAGATTTTGAGATTTTACCTTCAGTGGTTGGTATAAGAGCCATAGCAAAAAAAATGATAGCGAGCATTAAAAAGATATGAAATTTCATTATGCGTGAAATATTTTGATTAGGATCAGGGTGATTTTCTACAAATTTGTAATTTAATATTAGTTATCAGAAACAATAATAATTAAATCATAATTTTAAATTAAAATGTCATAATTTATATACCTGTATGTTTATAATTCTAACAAATTTTAAAGAAAGTTTAAAATTGTAGTTTTGTTTTATGATTATAATTTTAAATTCGGGATATATATATACATATTTTTTTATATAAAATTATTTTTAATTATAAAAAAAATTTTAGCTTCAAAACTTTTAAGTTTTGAAACTATGATTTATTTAGTTTAGACTATTCAATAGTCTAAATTCAGCTAGTATAATTAATAAGCAAATGATCCACTGTGACTCATATTTGTTTGCATGTGAAATAGACAATTTATCGCGTGAAATTAATCAACAAATGATCTTATTACTTGGTCGGATGTGCCTTATTTTGATATAGAATGAATAAAACCACCGATCTCATTAACCATGCATGTTGCCGATCAGAAATCAAGTAATGAAAATCTATCTGATCATCCTCATAAAATGAAATGTGTTAAATTTGGTTTATATTTGTAAAAAACGTATAAAAAAGGCACCATTTTGTCTGATTTATGTCTTATTACGAAAAAACAAAAATTAAACAAAATGGTATTTTTTTAGACATTTATTATTCATCACACCTTTTTGAAAACAGCTATAAACACTGTTATTAAAAGTAATATTATAATATCAGAAAACATTTAATTGATTCATATTAAAAGTAATTAAAAGTATTTCCTTGTAAAAATTATTAATAGACTTCATCTATATTAAAATAAAATTTGTTAAAATAAACTTATATAGACTATTGATAAACTTTTCTGTTATGGTCAGGTCGCACGATAATAATGTTATAGTATATCACTTATTTTTCATGGGATCGGCTATAAAATTTACCACTGACGTGGCAAAATTTTAGCCAATCACCCATTAACCATGTAAAAATAAGTGATATTGCTCTCCCCCGTACTATAATATATTAATATATTTTTTTTATATCATCATAAGAATAATTCAATAGAGAAAACAACCTAGAAGATTATTTACTCATATCGAAAAATTTGAAAAAGCACATTTCATGACAAATCGAGAAAAAACGAAAGAGATCGAGACAAATCCAATTGCTTAGATTAAATTGCAAAACATCGATTCGGTTTAAATTTCATATTTTTGATTATTTAAATATAACGTGAATTAAAATTTGAATCAAAAAAATAAATGTTTTAGCATTAAAAATTCAAAATTGGCGTTTTTTATTAGCTTGGTCTCAAGTTTAGTGTAAAGCCTCATCCAAAAGCTTTTTATACAAATACTCTTACATTTATAATTGTATACAAGTAGTATCCCGGGCGTCTCATAAAAATATCGGTTATTAAAATTCCCCATATTCTTGAACAATAATGAAGAAATAAGAAAACTGGAAAAAAATTTCGTATAAATACTAATATTTTTATTTTTTAATATTTTAATTCATGTCCAACTAAAATAATAATTAATGTTGAAAAAGAAACCTTCACAGTTAAAAAGGACTTAATCAGTTACGATTGACAAACTGAAGAGTTTGTTACGTAAATTCACTTCAACTTAAATGTATAAGGATTTTGTATAGCGCGTTAAAACTCTTATTGACCGATGATAATTTTTATTTGCATATAATAAACTGTTTAAAAAAAAATTCATGATTTTTTCGTTTAAAAATTTCTAATTTAAAATAAGCTAACGTCAAAAAAAAGTCATTTCTATTCGTTGAACGAGAAGGTCGATAATTCTTTTGATTTATATAATATTATTTTATTTTATTTTAAATATTATTACATAAACAATATTAACAGGTATTTAAATATACATACTTTAATATGATTAAATGTTTAGTCAGCATGAAAAATTAGAATTTTATAATTGATTTGACCAGAATATAAAATTAAAAATTCCCACAGGAGAAAGTTTGCAAAAATTTATGATTTTAATGATAGATAAAAAGATGTTTCCAAAAAAATAAATGAAATGTAAATATTACCGACCTGTGGTGATATTCTTACGTTACACTTAATAAACAATCATGTGATCTAAAATTGTAATTTAATTGGTTACACTATATCTTACATACATGACAAGGAAACTTATACTAGGAAACGGATACCGTTATCAAGTCCGAAGTGCAGTTATCATTGCGCATCATCACGTGCCGGACGGACAACAGGACATTTGTGAAACCGATACGAATAGTATATAGTCCTTCGTTACACTTCGAACTAATTACGTAATAAATGTAAAGTCGGTATGCAATTTCAAATTCCATTAATAGGAATAATATGAATTATTAAACATATCGGCTAAAGGGCCAGTAAGAAGTTTACGTTATTAAAACTAAACTATTAAGGTTAATCACTGCAAGCATTACGTCACATTATTATTTCTATAGTTTTATCATTTTTGGTTAGTTCGCCATATGTTTGTAACTAATTGACCATAGAAAAAATAATGCAAATTCAAATTCTTTCAAGAGTAAAGCATCAAAAATTTGTTTGATCAATTAATTGATAGATCCATAATCGATCAAAAATCTTGGTTAATTGATCGAATCCCTTTAATAAGCAGAATATATAATTGATCGTCATTGAAATAATCGATTTCAGATGCCTACAAGTATTATTTATTTCTATAATTTTATCATATTTGGTTAGTTTGTCCGTATAATTAAAACTATCACGATTATTGGATAATTCATAGACAACCGAAAATTTTATCTATATTATTAATCAAAGAGGGTTTGTAATAAATCTTGATCAAATTAGTTTATTAATAGAAATGAAAGCTAGAAAACATTTATATATATATACATACATTACGAGAAAATTTTTTTAAAAAAAATATTTTATTTTTATTTTGAAAATATGGCTCAAGATTCTACTTCTCCCGTCAAAACTACTAAAGCTCTCGATGATTATGTCTTATTGGGTCGTAGTGGATTGAGAGTTTCTCCATTATGTCTTGGCACTGTGGTAAGATAATTTTTGAAATCTAACCAAAAAATTATTATTTATTACGAATATCTTTGATAACAAATCATATATTATTTTCATAATTATGCTGTATATTGAAGACTTTTGGTGAAAAATGGGTAAGTTATATACTCTATATTAAGAAATGAAAAAATGATGTCTGAATTTCATTAACACTTTGCAAATAGGGAGTGGGCGCTAATAATGAAGAATCGAAAAAGGTTTTTGATCTTTATTACGAAAAGGGCGGAAATTTTTTTGGTAAGTTTTTTAATTTACGTAGTAACTAATTGGTCATGTCATGAATACTTTATTAATAACATACATCTTTCAGATACCGCCAACATTTACAATTTTGGTGAAGTAAGTATTAATATATAATTTTTTTTTTATTTAATTTAATATTAATTAATAATCGTTAATATATGATTAGAGTGAACAGTTTCTTGGAGATTACGTTTCTGATAAACGATCCAATGTTGTGATTTCAACAAAATATACGAGTATGAATCATGAATTACCTATATAATATCATTCAAATTCGGAATTTTCAATAATCTTCGAAATTTATTTTTATAGATAATCCAACTGCTATGCAAGCTGATCAGAGATTCAATCCGAATTTTGGTGAGTTAGTAAACTATTATAATACAGTTAAAACTTGGTATTGAATATTTTTAATGTTAAATGAAAATTTAACTGTTAAATATATAGGAGGAAATCATCGAAAAAGTCTTGTGGAAAATTTAGATGCGAGTTTGAAACGATTGAATATGAATTATGTTGATATTTTATATGCTCATTTGTTTGAATATCGAACTCCAATCGAAGAAATGATGAGATCATTAGATGACGTTGTTCGAAGTGGAAAAGTAAGCAACTCATTTTTCGCTACTGCGTGACTTTGGCCATTCTTATAGTATATACTTGAATAATTATTTTCTAAATATTATTAAAAAAAAATAGGCATTATATGTTGCCGTAAGCGATATTCCATCTTGGGCACTCTCTCGTGCTAATACATTTGCAGAATTACGTGGATGGAGGTACAAAATTAAAATAATTGATAAATATTAAAGATGAACTTTAAATTAAAGTATATTAATCAACCGTGTTTAGCCCTTTCATTGGACTTCAAACGCGTTATAATTTATTGAATCGATCGTTAGAATATGACTTACAACCTGCTTGTGCTGAACTTGATGTGTGTATTATAATTTAAATTCGTATTTATACTATAAATTATACATAATGATACTAACTAAATCTGTATTTAAAAAACTTTTAGATTGGAATTATTCCGTGGGGTGTCGTCGCTGAAGGGTAATTACTAATCATAGTCGCATTTTTTTTATATATATATTAAAAGATAATTAGTGTATTAATTGTTTTATAATAGTTTTCTTACCGGAAAACATACGAAAGAATCAACCGCTTATTTAAAACCGGAAAGTCGCAGTCACAAAGTAGCAAATCACTCAAAAGTTGAAAATAATTGGAAGATTTTAGATGAAGTGATTGCCATTTCAAAAGAGATTGATAGATCTCCTGTTCAGGTATTCAACTTTAAAACTATGATTTTTAGTTTTTTTTTCAACAAAATGGATATTAATTTTATGTTTGTTTTTTTCTAATACATAGATTGCTACGAATTGGGTTCTACAAAAACCTGGAATTACCTCTTCTTTAATTGGTGCTAGAACGGTTTCTCAACTTGAAGAAAATCTTAAATCGCTTGATTTCAAGTAAGGATAATAATTATTTAAGGAAAAGAATTTTTTTTCTTATTTTTATTTTAAAATTTTCTAATATTTACTTTTTATATAAATCAATTTTTTCAGATTGACACCTGAACAAATGAAAAGACTTGATGATGTTTCTCAACCAGATGAATTTCCATTTCCTTATTCATTTACTGACCAATTTGATAAATATATTGGAAAAAACATACAAATGCCAAATAAATTTGCACCTATTGCGAACATATATAATTATGGAAGATTATATTAATTAGATCATTACTTAAAATTATTTTGTATATTCAATGTTACGTAATTTAATCCAAGTAATTGGATTATCGCGACATTTCAAACTATTTTTTCTATTTTATTTATTCTTTTGACGCTATTAATAAAATATATTCTTTATCTTATATAATGAACTTAAATAATAAAAGTTTATAAATTCGATTTATTATTGAAAAAGAAAATAATCATAAATAATTTTATTTTTTATAAATAACTCAAAGGAAATTGTTTTGTTATATTAATCAGGCAGTAAATACTGTAATTATTATCTATAGACTTACAGTTATTTATATTACTGACGCTTTCGCTTAACAAAATACATAATATTTTTACAAACCAAGTAAAAAGATTAAATTTATTTAAATTGCTTTACAGGGTAGAATTAAAATCCTACTATTTGACAATTTTAAAATAATATCAAACCTGTCGCTTTCGCTTTACCAAATACAAAAAAAAAATTAGCAGATACTTCTTATAAGAACTAATTATAAAGAATGGAAGATTATGTTGTCAATTAAGTTTTTTAAATTTTATTTATTTTACTGTCATAAATAACTGGATGAGCGGTTCTTGTCACTTTTTTTAAATATGACATTTATAAAGTTCTTTTTAATATTAAATTAAAGAAACTTCGTACCGGACCACGTGATACATAATACCGCAAATTTACCGGTGATCCTTACTTTATCAAAGCTTTTATAAACTTTCAACCTCATAAAAACATACTTATGACTTCGTCTCTTTGACGTGAGTAATGTTAAGGCGAACGATGCGATAAACATTAATAATCGCTAATTAATACAAAACAATGCCTTAATAAACACAACCAATACATCACCGATTCCACAACACGATCACCAATTTTTATTCAGTCAAAAACAATTTCTTTACATACAACTCTATACTAATTTTCTTATTTTTTCAATTCCGAGTGGACAAACATTCACACGTTTAGTTCATAAATATTTTTATATTACTAATCCACTTTTATTCTATTGGAGGATGCTTAAGAGAGCGAAACTTAACTTCGGTTAATTTTAAGTAAGGGGTAAAGAGTCGATCCCTCACGGGGCATCCACAAAATTCTATGAATGACAAATTATTAAGTAAAAAAATGCTGAAAAGGAAATCGATTAATGCGGAGTTTACTTAAATGCGCATATTCTTAACATAATGGTGTAACTTTACAATATTATCACGTGATCTATTAAGGAGAACGTAAAGATCGCCTTAGATAGAATCAATGTAATACTGTATGAATTCACGTTAATCTCTCAGTCATTTACTTTTAAATCCTTTTTTGTTTCAATTTTATTTTCATATTTTTATTACCTTTGGTTATTTGTCTGTAACCGTGTAACGCTGGCAAATTTGCTAAGAATTATAAATGCTCACTCGAAAAATTAAAAGGCCACGGATTCTTTCTTTGAATCAGTTAAAGTAAATTATTGAAATAAACAAGTTACATAAATAATTAAAAATTACGAAACTACAAAAGTTAAAATCTTGAAACTTATCGAAAAATCTTAATTTTTAAGAAAATGACTAAAGATACGTTGTCAAACGACATTACTAGTAAATCTCAAGCTCTCGATGATTATGTTTTATTAGGACGTAGTGGATTAAGAGTTTCTCCATTATGTCTTGGCGCTTTGGTAAGATCACTTTTTAAAATTGTCAAAATTATGATATAAATAAGAAATTATAATATTTTAATAACGTTATATATTTTGTTAACATCTATTTGAAGACTTTTGGAGAACAATGGGTAAGTTGAATATTAATTTGAATTAATGAATAAAAAAAAAAAATGAAAAAAAAAATGATTTCTCAGTATTTTAACGTTATATAAATAGGGATATGGAGTTAATAAAGAAGAATCGAAAAAAGTTTTTGATCTTTATTATGAAAAGGGCGGAAATTTTTTCGGTAAAAAAAAAAAAAATTTTTTTTTTTAGTTACGCAATCATTTGATTTTATCTACGAAAGTTTTTTTTAATATATTATTCTTTAGATACCGCTTGTATTTACAATTTTGGTGAAGTAAGCAATAAAAAGGCAAATTTTTTTTTTTAGTTAAATACAATATTAATGTTTGTTAACAAAATACTTAGAGTGAACGTTTCCTCGGAGATTATGTTTCCGATAAACGGTCCGAAGTCGTGATTGCAACAAAATATTCGGGTATGAATTATATACTTTCTATGTAGCATAATTTAATTTTCAAAATATTCAATAATTAATAATTTTCGAAATTTAATTTCTTAGGTAATACATCTACTTTACAAAAAGATGGGAGATTCAATCCGAATAACGGTAAATTAATTATAATATCATGTTATTAATAATAAAAGTGAAAACTTATATATGTATATTTTAGGAGGAAATCATCGAAAGAGTCTTGTAGAAAATTTAGATGCAAGTTTGAAACGGTTAAATATGAGTTATGTTGATATTATATATGTCCATTTCTACGAGTATCGAACTCCAATTGAAGAAATTATGAGATCATTGGATGACGTAGTTCGATGTGGAAAAGCAAGTTAATCATTTTTTACAGTTTTTCATTCAAAATAAGTTCTTCCTCTAAATATTATTGAAAAAAATATATTAGGTTTTATATGTTGCTGTAAGCGATATTCCATCTTGGGGACTCGCTCGTGCTAATACTTTTGCTGAATTACGTGGGTGGAGGTATGAAATTATAATAATTTCTTTAACTTGATAGAAATTAAATTAAATTAATGCATATTTATAAACTGTAATTTAGCCCTTTCATTGGACTTCAAACTCGTTATAATTTATTGGATCGATCGTTAGAATTTGACTTACAACCTGCTTGTGCTGAACTTAATGTGTGTATAAATAAATTCACGTTATGTTGCACTTAAACTATATATAAGTATTAAATTTATATTTTAAAAACCTTTTAGGTTGGAATTCTTCCATGGGGTATCGTTGCTGAAGGGTAATAATTAATTATTATCACATTTTTTATATTTAAATAATAACGTAATATTAATTGTTTTTCTAATAGTTTTCTTACCGGAAAATATACGAGAGAATCAGCTGCTGGTTTAAAACCAGAAGCTCGCGGTCTATCAGTTGGAAAACATACAAAAATTGAAAAAAATTGGGAAATTTTAGAAGAAGTTGCTACCATTTCAAAAGAGATTGGTAGATCTCCTGTTCAGGTAATTATTGCATTTAATCTTTTATATTAAAAAATAAATATGAAAAATTTACAGTTTTATATAATTTTTATTCATTTATAAATTAGGTTGCTTTAAATTGGGTTCAACAAAAACCTGGTATTACTTCTCCTATAATTGGAGCTAAAACAGTCACTCAACTTGAAGAAAATCTTAAAACGCTTGAATTTAAGTAAGTTAAACTATTAAAAAAATTTTTTTTTTTTAAAAAAAAAAAAATGGTCGCTAACGTAAGTTTATAACCAAAAAAAAAAATAATAATAATTATTTTCAGGTTGACACCTGAACTAATGAAAAGACTTGATGAAGTATCTAAACCAACTGAAATTCCATTTCCTTACTCGTATGTTGAGATTTTTGATAGACATCTCGGAAAAAACATTGAAGTTCCAAAAAAATTTGAACCTGTTTCGAATGCATACAATTTTGGAAGAATATACAATAATTAATGAATAGATTCTACTTTTTTAATTTATTTTTAATTTATCTTTTTCTCAATTTATTTATATATAAATATGATTTATCGTTGAGATAAAAAAAAATTAATATAATAATAAATTATAAACAGTTAATAAAAATAATAATAAATATACATTAATTTAAAATATTTAAATATGATTATATTAGAATAATATAAACTACAATTACAGTATAATATTAGAATGAATTATAAAAAGAACTCTAATGAAATTCTTTATTAAAAAAAAATTTCAAACCAAAATACTCAATACCTTTATTAAAAAAAATTAAATAAAATTCTCCATCAAAAAAAGACTCCTATAAAAAAAACCTTTTCAACCAATAAAATTATTAAAAAAAATTATCCACTATTAAAGAAAATTCTCTAATAAAATTTCCAATCAAAAATTATATCCCCTATTTAAGGAAAAAATTTTCTAACGAAAATCTAATAACAAAAAACACATTTTCCCTGTTAAAAAAAAATCAAAAAGGTTTCTTATCTATTAAATAAACTCCCAAAAGAATTTCTATATCAAAAAAAAACTTCCCTCCTGTTTAAAAAAAAAAAATCTTTAACAAAATTCCCTGTCAAAAAAAAATCTCCCCTGTAAAAAAATTTATTACTAACGAAATGATCTATCACCTATTAAAAAAAAATTCTCTACCGTAATTCTCTATCAAAATAAAAATTTTCTAA
>JADRCO010002386.1:0-13899 GCA_021464525.1 Rhizophagus sp. LPA8_4_AMF
CTTATTAAATATACGGAATTTGTATACGGAATCTATAAAAACATATATAAAATGTATACAAAACGTATCATTTCCATATACAGATTTCTTATAGGGCATGAATTTTACATACAGTACATTACATCGTATTTTCATAATATTGATTCGCAAATCTTGTTCCTCTTATACTTTCTTAATAATTATTCGTCTTTGTGGTAAAATCCATTCGCCTTTATACCATCTACCTACAACAACACAAAAATTTTTTTTTGTATTACTTATCCGCTTCTTCTTTCAAAGTTCATCTCTGCTTACTATTTAGTATTTAAATAATTTTTTAAAATTTTCTTTTTTACCTGTCCATTGGTATGTGTTGACGTGTTGTTTGTGCACTATTTCCAGAAAATACTTTGTATCCCGATTTTTTCGTCGCCTGATATGCAATGGAATTTATTGAATCTCTCGTTTTTGTTTTCGTTCTGCTATATGACCTCTTGATCTAGTATCGCTCATAATTGGCCGGCATTACTCTTTACTAGCATTATAGGGATTTGGGCGGCGCTAAGGAAATACAACATGTGACATTAAATATTGGCTTTCTTGACAATTTTTCTATTCTTTCTTTATTCCTTACTATTTTGTCATTTTCTGCAAAATGATTCGGTCCTTCTTCTTGATCATACATTTCTTTTTTCTTCGTGTTGTTTGTTCACTTTGGTACACCTGTCGCAACCAATTTCGAAAGTCAAAATATCGTTTTAACGATATGTCATTTCTTCATAACTTTATACTAAAAGTTCTAGTGTTTCAGGGTTCAAACGGATTTATAAACTTGTAACTTTGCGGGATTGCAGTTTTTCCAATAACACTGTCGTGAACGCTGTGGTTGTAATATAGCTTATAATTCTTAAAACTAATTTTTTAATAAAAAAAGCCAGTTCGTAATCAACGAAACTTACACACTTTCGAGTACCCAAATGGATCCTCCAGAGTAAATTAGAATTAATTTTTACAAATGTTTATTATCAACAAAAATGTTAGTAAATATAATCAACTTCTTGAATAATGTAAATAAATTTAAAGGAAAAGAAAGAAAACAGCGTTAGATAAAGAAAGAAATAAAAAAAAAAATAATTTAACATAAAATCAAATAAAATTATTAAAGAGTCATTTTTATAATAGAATAAAAACGAACGTTTCCAAATTTTATATTAAGTAGGTCGATTATATTATTCACAATGAACGAAATATGTTAATTTGAAAAAGTAAATTTTTAAAAATTACGTAAAAAGAAATTCTAATACGAAACATGATTTCAAAATGTCCACATATATTCCATGTAAATGGGTAAATATGAACTTTTCGACTTTTATGGTTTAAATGAAAATATGACAATAACAAAAATGGTAAATATTTGTTACATTTGTAAATGAGTGGAGAACAAAGTTTCATAATTTCAATGAATAAAAACGATCTTCAAAATTATTGCTGTATCACGACAAATGACAAAATTATATTAACAATCAAATAAATAATAAATAAATTTAAGAAAAAAAATCCTTTTTAAATAAAGAGATTTTATATCATTGTCGAATATTTTTTATTATTTATTTATTTATTTTTAAATGAAACATTATATCATTATATGTACTTATCCATTAACTTAATTATATTTTTATCGTCTTTTACGTTTTTACGCTTTTTGACATTTTTAACGTTATTTTCCTTTTTTAAAATATAATTAATTGTTTATTAGTAAGCTTTTGGTCGTAATTATTTAAAATCATTGTCTCCAAATATGGTGGTTATTCCGATAATAAATCGATCGTCAACGTTTCATAATTTCGCTCCACCCCGCAATTTTTATTTTTTTTTTTAAAAAAAAACATTTTTCTAATAAAATTAGCTTAGAATATTAAAATTAGCTTCCTTTTTTGCCAAAACTTTTTTTGGGTTAAAATTTGAATATAATAAAGTAATTCCTAGTTCTGGGATTAAAATTGCTGATATAAGAGTACTGTATGTTTCCAAAATAACTTTTTTTTACAATAAATTTTCTATTTAAAGTTATTTAACATTTGAGTAATCATGTAAAAAATAACGCATGCTTCATACATTATAAATATCTATAGGCTATAACATAATATCGATTTCTTTTTATCGATAACAAGATAAATTAAAAAATATTATTATCAGTTATTTAATATTATACGTATTTTCAAAGAATTCTGTTCTTTAAAACCGAAAACCGAAATAATATTAAATAATGTTAATATCCCAAAAATGTATTATATTGACAATTTTTATTATTTTTTTATTAAGTTTAACAAATTATTTTTATCAAAGGTGTGTATTCATTTTATGGTATAATCGGTTATTACGTTATAAAACTTTAATAATTGAGGAAAAAACCCCGGATAAATCCGTCAATGTAACGTAACACCATGCGTTTTATTTAATATTATTCTCTTTATCCCCCGGATTGTCCTACATTACGATCACATAAAGACAAAATTTCGTGGATCTTTGTACAATTTTGTATTAATTATCATCAATTAGTTTCGTAAATTTTTTTTTGGCGATAATTAAGTCTAAAAATAAATTTTATATATCTTAAACCAAGAATATTATTTCCAAAAAGTTTTTAACAACAATTAAATTTCCAGTTAAGTCAATTTTTTATGATTTTATAAGTTTGAATGTTAAAAAAAAGGTATAAATAGATGGCCATGACTTTCAAAAAAAAAACCAGAATAAAAAAAATATATATTTTCCAAAAAAAAAAATAAATAGATATTCTCATATTTTTTGACGTTTGATACGTCTTAATATTTCCATATATTTTTTTGGCGTTTGATACGTCTTAATATTCTCTCATTTTTTTTTTTTTTTTGACGTTAAATACGTCTTATCATCAAATTATTTATTGGGAACCAAAAATAAATTCAAAAAAACCAAAAAAAAATTTTATATTTTCCCATTCTTTTCAAATCGCGCCTAGTAAAAAAAAACTCATAATCATGTCTAAATCAAAAACCATCCTAAGTTCTATTTTATTATCACTTTTATTTCTTGAAATCGTTTATTCAACAACTTTTAATATCGTTACAGATAAAAAAGAATTTAAACCATCAACCGAACTTTATGGTGTTTTTAGTCAAAGAGACAAAGATCTTGAACTTGGTGGTTATCATAAAGCAGAAGTTTATTTTAAAACTACCGTACCATCAATAAATCCAGATCAAAGTGGTGTAAAAAGTGTCGATTGTAACGATGATAATAAGATTACTCTTAGCCTAGATGACGCAAATGCTATCAAGAACGTTAATAATTGGCCAAATACCGTTATGTTAATGGTTTCTCATAAGTGGACCTGCTTTAATCAAAATTCGACCCAATTTTTTTTGACAAAAAATAAAATTATCGATGTGCCTAATAAAAAAGTAACTTTTACCACGGAAAGTTGCGAGGTTTCTGATTGGGCTAAAAATTTTGCCATTGACCTTGCATGGGTTGAAAGAAAATCAAATGGAAATAATGTTCGTAATAATTTAAACAAAAGAATTCCCCTTCCAACAATTGATAAAAGTGGTAAATTGAATTTAAACGTTTTATTCGATGAAACAACTGGAAAAACTTCAAAACCTGACCTTTCACTGTTTTCTACTTCCGATATTTCTGTATTATGTACAAATTGTTTTATGAGAGGTGAAGCTGCAATTACTGCTAAACTTGCTGGTAGCTTTTCTTTAACCAGCGGTGTAAAATTAGAGGATGCTTCAGTTTCATTAAGTGGAAGTGCTTTAATGAATCTTGATCTTTTAGTTAATGGTACTATTGCAAGTTCATTTAATTTTGATAAAGTACTTTTATCTGTACCTTTATCTGGTTTTCCTGGTATACCAGGAGTTTTCAGTCTTGGTCCTTCAATAGATCTTGTTGTTGCTTCTAAAGTAGCTGCAAATATAACTGGTTCACTAAGTTTTGGTGGTGATGTTGGTTTACCAAATTTTACCGCTAATGCATCTTTCGTTGATTTAACTCAACCAACATTTATACAATCAGGTTTTAACCCTGAATCAAATTTACATAAACCACAATTTGGCATAACTGCTGCTTCTGTTGATATTAATGGTTCTATTAAACCACAATTAGCTTTTGGTATTGATGTACTTAGTGGAAAATTTGAAAAGAAAATTGGTTTTCAAATCGTTGGTTCTCTTGATAATAATATTTCTTTTGGTAATAAAGCTGCTTGTTCTAAAAAAACTCAACCTCGTCTTAAATCTGATCTTAATGGTAACTTAGGATTTTTTGTTAATGAGAAAGGTTTCCCCATTGTGAATTTTCCTACTACAAATTTAATAGACAAATGTTTATAATAATATAGAATACTTTATTTACGTTCTCTTTTTTTTTATAAGGTAGTAACATTTCCTATTGAATAGGTAATGAAACTCAAATGAAAAATTATAATACTAAAAAAAAAAAAAAAAAATTAGAATACAATAGCCCTAGCGTTAGTCCTTTTAATAATAAATAAGACAAATAATTAAATCATAGTAAGATCTTTAAAAATTGTAATTTACAGTCCTACAGTAATTCAATAAAATAATTTCATCAATTTTTAATAATCTATTTTTTTGGTAAATAATTAAAATTTAATTTATAAAAATAGAAAATTTAATTAAACACGACAGTTTCGGAAGCTACAAAAATGTTGTTGTATTCGCCGATCATAAGCGCCTTGCGTACTTATATAAATACTTTGGAAATAAAAATTAATGAATTTTTTTTTTTTTTTTAGTTTGCATATTTAAACTTGCATCTTTTTTTTTTTAAAAAAAAAAATTCAGATTTATGCTCTTTAATGATTATATTATAATAAATTCGATTATTACGGGTCACATTTAACGTCGCGACGCAGTGTAATTTATGATCTACCAAGTTCTACCGTCTAACTAATTTTGGAAATTAATTTCCTTATTGAAATAAAGTGGCGCCTAAGCAAAAAAAACGCCCAATAATTCAAATTCATTCTTGTAAAACTTTTGAATTATGAATAAAGAAAGTGAAACTCAAGTCCCAATAGAATCTGTATTTAATAATTTAAATATCTCTAATAATTCGAAAATCATCAACCATAAAAATTGTTATAACGAAAAATTTAAAAGACCATGGTGTAAGGAATGTGTTCCTAATTGTATAATTGAAGGATGGACTAGTGAAAATCATGATATTGATGAATTTATCAAGGATACGATTTATAATGCAAGATTACGCTATGTTGATACTAATTATTATCCATTATTTCTTGAATGGGTAAAATTTGATAGATTTGAAGATTTAAAACAAATTGGCGTGGGTGGATTCGCAAAAGTATATTCTGCAATATGGATTGATGGTCAAGTAAAATATAAAAGACAAGATGATGGAAGTTGGAAAAAAGAAGATTCTTCTGAACCTATAAAAGTTGCTTTAAAAAAGTTAAATGGATCTCAGAATATGTCAGATGAATATTTAAATGAGGTATTTAATACATACATGAATTTATTTTTTCGTATATATATATATTGATTACTTACTAATTTTTATTGTAAATAATAATAGCTTAAAACGCATTGGAAATTAAATAAATCATATAAAAGTTTATTAACATTTTATGGAATGACTAAAGACCCAGAAACTAAAGAATTTATAATGATTACACAATTTGCAGAAAAAGGAAATTTGAGAAGTTTTCTTTCAAGTAATTTCAATACCATTTTATGGAAAGATAAATTATATTTATTATTTAAATTAATATTAGATCTTGATACTTTACATAAAAAAGGTTATTTTCATAAGGATTTTCATAGTGGAAATATATTATTGATTGATGATTGGTCTTATATTTCAGATTTTGGATTATCTGGTTCATCAAATGAACAAATTACAGATAACAAAATATGTGGTGTATTACCATATATCGCTCCAGAAGTTTTGAATGGAGAAAAATATACTTTGTCTTCTGATATTTACAGTTTTGGTGTAATTATGGCTGAATTATCATCTGGAAGACCACCTTTTCATAAAAGAAAACATGATGCTACCTTAGCATTGGCAATATGTAATGGTCTCAGACCAGAATTTGGAAAAGGAACTCCTGAAGTTTATAAAAAATTAGCTTATAGATGTATGAATGCTACTCCAAATCAAAGACCGACAGCAAATGAATTATCTGGTATATTAATATTTTGGTATGATTGTATTCATAATGAAAGTTATAAAGAAAAAGTAAAATTCGGTTATAAAGTAAAAGAGATTGGAGCAATGTTTGAAGAAGCTAATAAAGAAATACCAAATATTTCAACTTCATATGAGATAGACTCTGATGCTATTTATACTAGTAGAGCATTTACATTTAATAATTTATCAAAATCCACTAATTCTAATTCATCCATTGTTACTTCTTATTCAAATAGTAATGAAGAAAATGATAAAGGTAATATTTTTTATTATACAAATAATTTAATTTCTATAATTATTAATTATATAATTTAATTAAATAGATTGTCAAGATTCTCAATTATTTGACTTGGAGATTTCTTAAAAATATAAAACACTTACTGTACGTAGTCATCAGATTCGTGCAATATGAAAGAATATTATTATTATGAATATCAGATATTTATTATTAAGTATTAAATATTTATTATTTAAATTAAAGGTGATGAAAATGGTGCTGATGACTGTGTAAATTGAGTAACCTTATATAAGATTTTGTTAGTTTTTTCATCTGTCTATAACTTTATTTTTATTTGAGACAGTATACTGTATTAACTTTTATTTCTATTAACAATATGTATATGTTTTGCAAACATCAATATATTTAATTATTATTCTATATAAGTTATACTACATTTTAAATATGAACATTGATAAATTAAAATTAAACTAAAATTTATTATTAATTAATAAGATGGTCGGAATTACATGACCAAATAAAATAAATTTTTTTTCAAAATAAACGTGAGTACGTGACCGCCCGATGATGAGAAAATAACTTTTTTTAAATATTTTAGATGGTAAATTTCTTATAATATTTACATACAATTTAAGCTAACTAAATTCTTTATTTAATAAATTATTTTGTAACCATTTTTAGTTAGTAAGTATAAGCCATTTATTTAATTCTATCATATTTTATAATATTCACATATAATTTAAGCTAACTAAATTCTTTATTAAAAACATATTCAAATATTTTAGACGGTAAATTTCAATTTTATTTATATAATATCTATATATAAATTAAACTAACTAAATTCTTTATTTAAAAAATGATTTTGTAATTTCTTTTAGTTGGTAAGTTATAAGTTATTTATTTAATTCTATTACATTCATATAAAATTTACATATAATTTAAACTAAATAAATTTTTTATTTAAAAAATTATTCAATTTTTTAGATGGTAAATATATATGATATTTATATAATATTTACATATAATTTAAACTAACTAAATTCTTCATTCAAATAAATATATTCTTAATAATATAGTTTGTAAGTTATTTATTTAATTCTATTATATTTATATAATATTTACATATAATTTAAACTAACTAAATTCTTTATTTGAAAAATTATTTAATAATATAGCAAGTAAGATATTTATTTAATTTTATTATATTATATAATATTTGCATATAATTTAGATTAATTGAATTTTTGTTTAAAAAATTATTTATTTAATAATATAGTTTGTAAGTATTTATTTATTTCTATTATATTTGCGTTATATTTTCATGTAATTCAAACTAACTAAATTATTTATTTAATAATATAGCAAGTAAGTTATTTATTAAATTCTTTTTACTTACATATAATTTAACTGACTAATTTCTTTATTTCAAATATTTTAGATGGTAAATTTCTTTTATATTTACATAGTATATATATATATAATTTAAACTAACTAAATTCTTTATTTTAAAAATTATTCCAATATTTCAGATGGTAAATTTATCTTATATTTATTTAATATTTACATATATTTAAACTAACTAAATTCCTTATTTTAGGAAGTAAGTTATTTATTTAATTCTATTATATTTATATAATGTTTACTTGTAATTTAAATTGACTAAATACTTTACTTAAAATTTTATATTTATAATATAGAGAGTAAGTTATTTAGTTATTTCTATTATATTTATATAATATTTTGCATATAATCTAAGCTAACTAAATCCTTTATTTAAAATTAATAATATAGGAAGTAAGTTATTTATTTAATCCTATTTTATTTATATAATAAATACACATAATTTAAACTAACCACATTTTTTGTTGATAAATTATTTATTTAATAATATAGGAAGTAAGTTGTTTATTTAATTCTATTATATTTATATGACATTAGTATTACTAAACTTTTTATTCAAATATTTATTCAAATATTTTAGATGGTAAATTTCTATTATATTTATATAAATATTTACATATAATTTAAACTAATTAAAATCCTTTATTAAAAATTATTTATTTAATAATATAGAGAGTAAGTTATTTTCTAATTATATAATATTTACATATAATTTAAACTAACTAAATTCTTTATTTAAAAAATTATTTTGTTATTTCTTTTAGTTGGTAAGTTATAAGTTATATATTTAATTCTACTAATTTATATAATAATTTAAACTAATAATTTTTTTTAAAAAATGATTTTGTAATTTCTTTTAGTTGGTAAGTTATAAGTTATTATTTAATTCTATTACATTTATATAATATTACATATAATATAAACTAAATAAATTCTTTTAAAAAATTATTTAAACATTTTAGATGGTAAATTTATACTATATAATTTTTACATATAATTTATACTAACTAAAATCTTTATTTGAAAAATTATTCATATATTATAGCTTGTAAGTATATATTAAATTTTTTAATTATAATAATTCTATGCTTAATTTATTACAATTATATATTACTTACTTATTTTTTTTAATTTATTTAGTAGGTAAGTTATGTTATATATTATTTATATAAATATTAAGCTAATAATTTATTGTATTAAAAATATTATAAATTTATAATTTTATTTAGAGTAAGTATAATTAATGTTATTCAATATTAATTTTAATTGTAAATTTTTAATATAAATTTATTTTTATGTTAAAGATTTGGTACTAGTGGAAGTAAAATTATGGATCAATTTATTTTTGAAAATAAATTAAAATGGATTCCTTATGATAATTTTGAAAATATTGAAAATATTGATAAAGTTGGATTTGATACTATATATAAAGCTACATATAAAGATATTAAAGTGATACTTAAATATTTTAATTATCCTAATAATTCTTCAGATGAAAGTTTAAATGAATTTTTTAATGAAGTATGATTATTTAAATATTATTTAATTTTTTTAATTTTAATTATAATTTATTTATACTTATTTACTTATATTATTTTATAGTGGAAAATTATTAATTCAGATGAAATTATTAAAATATATGGATTTACAAAAGATCCAGATACTTTGAATTATGTATTAATAATGGAGTATACAAATAAGGGTAGTTTAAAAAGATGTTTGGCAGAAATAACAAAAAATTGGGAACAAAAATTATTCAATTTATATCAAATTATTAATGGTCTTAATAATATTCATGAAAAAGATCTTATTCATTATAACTTTCATGATGGTAATATTTTATGTAACAAATATGAAGAAAATATATATGGAATGTACATTAGTGATTATTTAGGATTATATAAACTTGCAAAATCTTTTTTAAAAGAAAATAATATTTATGGAGTTATACCATTTATAGCACCTGAAATTTTAAGAGGTCAACCTTATACTCAAGCTAGTGATATATATAGTTTTTCTATGATTATGTGGGAATTTACATCTGGAATTCCACCATTTAATGATAAAGCACATGATCTTCAACTTGCTTTAAGTATTTGTAAAGGTAAACGTCCTGAAATTATTGAAAATACTCCACAATGTTATGTAGATTTGATGAATAAATGTTGGGATAAAGATCCATCAAAAAGACCAACTGCATCAAATATTTTAAATAATATTAAAAAATGGATTTTCCATTCTAAAGATATTAATGAAGAATTAAAAAGTAGTATTATGGAATTTATAGATGCACCAATTGAAAATAATAGCTTTATTGTAGAATCTCATCCACAATCATGCTACAAAAGTCAGTTACTTAAATTTACTAGTAAAGAATTAAATAAAATTCTAGACGAATCTGATCAAGAATTAAAATGTTTTGAATTATTGAAACAAAAAAATAAAGCCGAGCAGAAACTTCTTAAATTAGAAAAAATTGCTGAAATTTATTATAAAAGTTCTCAAAATGAGTTAAAAGAAAAGCAATTGGCATATCTTAAGTTAGAAAATGAGCTAGTTGATTTACAACAAAGAAATTTTAAATTTGAGCAAGATAATCAAAATATGAGGCTTAAGTTGGCTGTACAAATTAAAGAATTTGCAGAAAAAGAAAATAATTTACAAGACCAAGTTATTAATTTGCAATATAAAAAGCAATCTTTAGATGACAATTTATCTAAACAATTAGAACAAAATAAACAGACTAACCAACAAGTTCAAATTCATATCCGTCAGTTGGAACAAGAAAAATTTGATTTGCAAGAAAAATTAACTCAAACAGAAGTTGGTATTCAAGAATTAAAATCTCAGCAAGAAAGCTTAACTGAACAAAAAGAGCAATTAGAGAATAGATTAATCAGGTTGAACAATATGGTAAATGGTTTTTCACAAGAACAAAAGCTTACAACTAAATTGAAAGCCAAGTTGAAAAAAGTACAAGCTCAATTGGAACAAAAATTGATTATTGAAGAGCAAATCAAAATGCAATTAACTCAAGCTTTACAGATTAAAGAAGAAAAAGTAAATAAATTAGAAAAGAAGCTTGTTACTCTTGATCAAGAGCGTATTAAGCAGCTAAAAGATAAAGAAAAAGAATTGAATAAAGTCAAAGAAGAATTAATAAATAAATTAACCAGTGGAGAAAATACCAGGAAAATTCATAAAGAAAAAGAACCTAAACAAAAAGAGATAGTTGAACTACAACAAGAATTATCCAGAACTTCAGCTTCTTATAATGCTAATAGAAAAAAACAGGTTCTCAGTCAAGTTAATAATTTTTTGAAAGCCAAGGAAGATTTTCTAACTTTACAAGAAGATATTAAAAAACTGCAAAATTGCTATAATCATTATTTAGAAAACTCTATTAATAAGGAAAAAAATATGAACACCTCTAAATTGACTGAGTATACTAAAGAATTTCAAAATATTCTTGTAAAATATAATGATAGATTATTAGAGTTGAACAAAAAAATTTCTTCCTTAAAGAATGTTGTTAAGGAAAATAAAGAGTTGGAATATAGTCGTATAATTGAAAATATTCCTAAGTTGTATTCTTTTAATCTTGATAAATACAAGATCTTTAAATTTGCTACTAATTCTCAGGAAGGAACCAGAAATCACTTAAATTCTAATAAGATGGCAAAAGATATAAATTCATTAAAAAAGAATTTGGATGAATTGAAATTAGAATTAAACCAAATTAGTAGCAAATTAGATTCAACTATATTGATAGATTGTAACAGTTTATGAATAGCTGATGATTTAATCTTCAGTATTTATTAAAATGTATGTTCTAGTATTTATTGAACATTATAGCACCCATATTTTTTAACAAAAGAAAATATATAGTCCTACACCATCATGTCTGTAATATACTGTAGGAATTTTGGAAAAATTTATTTTCTTATTAAATTATAACTATACTTTTATATTTTCTTTTTTTGTTTATCAAGAGGTTTCAATAAAAGATTATTAAACTTTTTAGAGTTCTTTATATAGTCACTTCACTTAAATACCATTTATATTGTGTAAATGTTTTATACTTAAATTTAAATCAAAAACACATAAAGTATCATATACTATACAGTATATAAAATTATTTTATGACCCCAATGCAATATCAATTTACTAATATAAAATTAGCTAATATTCTTTATATCATTATAGATGGTAAGAAAAATTATACATATAGCTTTACTAATATTTTTAATTTAAGTAAAATAGATTCTCTCAGATTTCTTAATAGTTCTTGTCAAATCTTATCAACAACTATAATTGATTGTCAGCTAGTGATTAGGTAATTTATTTGAAATGTTTTTAATCTAATGATGTCAATAGTATTTATAAATTTGTTACTTTCAGTTCTTCACTTTTAACACTTTCATTATTTTAATCACAGCTGAAATGACACAACTAACATCAGTAAATTTTTTGGGACATGGATCTTTAGGAATTCCAAAAATCTCATAATTCATGAGGATCCCTAAGGAACCTCCCCCACAAGAATTCTATAGAATCGTTAAGGATCCTAAATTTACCAATAAGGAATCCTTAAGGATATATTTATTATCATATTTATTTATTTATTTATTAAAATCGTTACTGTAAAATGTAAACTATTTATTTATTTACTTATTAATAAATGTGTTAAAATTAATAAAAATTGATACATGATTCAATGTGGCAATATGATAATAAGTTTAATTTACTATATTAAATTGTATGAATTAGAAGAATATCTTGGAGTGCCTACAGAATCACATAACAAGTTAACAACGTTCCCAAGAATACACTTTTAATTTATAAAGCTTAACCTATATAATTGAATTAAAGAACATTAGTAAAAATTGTAAACCGGTAATATTCATAATAAAAAAAATGTAAGTTTTACAAAACTTACTATTTTTCTAAAGACCTTAATCCCAAAGACCTAAATCCTAAATACTACAAGTAAAAGATATTAGTAAGGGCAGTGACATTTATTACGTAATATTTTAGGGTGTGAAAGGTATTTGAAGGTCATATAACATATAAGTGTAATGTAAGATTTTTGCATATTACATGGGGTGGGGTATAAGCTTATAATAAATAGATATTACGTAATATATGTCACTGCCCTAAACAGTTTCTTATTCTCAGTTATGGCTATCAAACATCAATGGCTTTCTTGATTGTGAAATTGACTCAGCCTGATTGTTTCTTCATCTAAAAAATTGAACTGGACATACAAAAAAAGAATAAAGGGAGCATTAACGAACGTTTTCTAAATAAATCAATAAATTTAATTTTCACAATAAAAATATTGCGAAACTTACCAATCTCAAGTCAAATACTGGAACAAGAACCTAAAAATTCAAAAAGGAACATTAAAAGACATTTTTATTAAAAATAAAAAAATTTGAATTTAAGTTTTGCGAAACTTACCATTTCATTTCAAAGTTTCCAAGCCAAATACATTCAAATCTACAAAAAAAAGAGAAATGTTAGATAATGTTTCTTATAAAAAAGAATATTATAAAATTTCATGAATTCAGAACCCAAAAAAAATTGAAACTTACCCATCTGACCATTTCTAAAGTCTTTCCAAATCACCTGAAACCTAAAGAAAAGAGGGGAGAAAGGGAAAGAGGAGATATAGGAAGATGGAAATGAGCGAAAGCCCTATAAAAAAGTGGATACATTTTTTATACAGAATTTATATAAAACAATACATTTACATACTGAAAGATATGTTTTTCATACAGAGAGATACTGAATTGGTCAATTTTCTGTATCTCAGTATATATGTTTTCAGTATGAAAAACACATCTTTCAGGATACGGAAAATTGACCAATTCAGTATCTCTCTATATGAAAAATATATCTTTAAGTATGTAAACATATCATATAATTACTAATAAATTATGATTTTTAATTTTTTATATAAAATAATTTTTTCTTTAATTATATATTATAAAATTTAATATATTTTTGTTCTTTGGGCTTTATTTTACTTATTTAAATATCTTTTTTTT
>JADRCO010002387.1:0-13899 GCA_021464525.1 Rhizophagus sp. LPA8_4_AMF
TGTTGGAAAAAAGTAATTATACATACAGTATAATAAATTTGGGAAGGATTTGAATATGTACATATTTTTTCAATAAAATTATTCTTTTAAACATACTCATGATGAAAATTCAACATTGACATTAGTAATTATAACGGCTTTGATACTCACGAAGATGATATTGATGGTAAAATAAGGCGAAATTTTTGTTAAGCGTAAAAAAATAACTTTAAGACGTGGATACATATTTTTTTCTATATTAAAGTAAATAGAATTAAGTTTCTAACAAATTATAAATTAAATTTTCACAAAATAAAAAAAAAAGTGATGATAATGTTTTTTATGTGAACGATAATTCGCTACAAAAATTTTCTTAATAACATTTATGATTAAATAAAATTTTAAATATATCTCTTACTTCATCAAACAATTATCATGTTTAATAAAACAAAAACTAAATAAAAGAACATTAATAGCAAATAACTATAATGATGAATACTTCGTAAAATGTATAAAAAAAAATTTTAAGAACTCTAAGCAATAAAATAAAGTGTAGATTCTTCCTTTTTGGATAATTCCAGGCGGAATTACGAGAGATACAGAGTTAACATGTTACCCATATGTCCACATTGAATGACCAAAACCGATTGTTAAAGTGAGCTTAAAATATTAGGGTTCTTTGCTAGGAAAATGACCTTCTGAGACTTTTTTTTATCAAAATTGTGATTTTTATTGTACTTTAATTTTTAAAACCATTAGATTAAAATGTACTAAACCATAAATTTTGATGCAAAAATTCCCAGAACTTGATTTTCCTAGCAAAGAACCATTAAATAATATGTTATCATGTTTAATTTGGATAACTAGTATTAAGGATCCTAATTTTGTTACCAAATAAACAATTAAAATTTAAACAAACTAGTTGAAGATATAGTTAAATAAGTTAATATTTTGAATAGATTCCCTATGTTATGAAATTGCCACCTTACAGTGTAACTGTTTAAAGTTTTGCGTCACAATTATCACATGACATCGATCGCAATAATCTACTTGAAAAATTGCTAAATGTCACTGCACTAACTGCAGGTGATCATCACCGCACCAGCATTAGGGTGGAAGTTTGGTCAAGAGTTTCTTTACATTTTTAATTTTACCTGAAATTCCATCCTAATGCTGGTGCGGTGACAATCACCTGCGGTGGTATTTAGAAATACTCAATTCTTTATCAAATTTTTGAAAAAACTCTTTCCGAATTCAAATACAAAACCATAAAAGTCTGCAGAAAAAAACGAAAATTTATTATCAACACATTTTCAACCCCTTCATTTTTGATTATAGTTAAAATTTTGTAAGATTTCAGTGATTTTATAATTTACAGAAGTTATCAAAGCGAGATTCAATTTTGTGATACATTCATGACCTAAAACTATTTTCAATTATTTTTCATGTCTTTATCGACAAAAGTGCGCTTTCGTTATGTCCGGAGCATAGCGAAGGACACTATATTTCTACGCACTACGAAATATTTCAGGTCATGTGGGTGTTTCTCTGTCTAAACCAATAAAATCGTACTATTACAATCACGTGTAACTATTTTACCGCGTCCATCTAATTTTTTTAATTCATTTGCTCCCGACTCATAACGGTTTCTCTATGACAAATTATAATGAAATGTAACCTCTTTTATATTATTGTATAGTACAACGTTTTCATGGATAAAGAGCCTATTTTAGAAGATTGTTTAATTGCTATATTGTATTTATTTACTTAGGTATAAATAATATTATCTCCTGGTTTTTATGATTTGATTTGGTTTATTTGTTTGAAATAATTTATATTTCGAGTGATTTTATGTATTGTAAATAAGATATAATAGTAAATATCCATTTCATTCGCCAGGTCTCATTTTATTTCGGTAACATTTGTGCATTCGATATTTCGAAATTTAATTCTTTAACAAACGAAAAAAATTTCTTGCAAGGATAAGAATTTAAAAGGTTATAAAATTTTGCAATTTTTTAATGTAACAAATAAATAAAAGACTACAAAATACGAATAAATTTTTAATTAATTCCCTACTATATATGAATATATCTATTTTAAAATTTCTTTAAATAATATAGAAATATTTTTATTTATTAATACTTCGCATACATGCTTCTACAATCATAATGTTACGCTTTGAATTTCCACATTTTTCTTATTAACCGTTCCCATTCTTGATATTCTATTGGTAATTTTGGTAAATATTCGAGATTACCTTTAAACATATAATTATAAAGGTCCTTAATTGAAACACCTTTAAATGGTAAATTTTCTGGTTTACACCAAATAATTTCCCAAAATAATAAGCCTAAACTGTATATGTCAGATGGTGGAAGAAATTCATATCGTTTTTTATTGCGCAACCTATCCGGATCGTACCATCTTTTCCAAATCTCTTCTTCAGAAGATAATGTTATTATCGGACACGCTGACGTTTTACCGGAATAAATTTCTCGGCTCCAAAGGAAATTTGATATTTTTGGTATTAGCGCTTCTTCCTTTTTCAATAAAATATTTGTACTTCGAAGATCTAAATGCACAATTTTTTGCTATAAAAATGAAAACTCATTAGTTATTTAAACGCGGTATATGTTAAGAACTAAGATAAAAATAAATAATTATTATTACATCATGTAAATATTTTACTCCTAAAGATATTTCCCAAGCTAGTTTAACTTTATTTCTCCAATTATTCATGAGGCTATAATGTCCATAATGTCCTGATGAATTATAATTACTTTGGAAATATACAAATAAATCACCACACTCTGCATAATCATAAAACAGATCGCATTTACAATGTTGAATTGAATATCCACGAAATTTAATTATATAATCATTATCATTCAACTGATGGTCATTATAAAGAGAAATCTCTTTAATTAAGCACAAAAATGTTTTGCAATTTAAATATTTTAATGATTTTCCTGTGACAATTGTATCATTTAAAAATAGTTTTTTCGTAATAAAAAACTCTCTTCGATATTTAATTTGTGGAGTTATAATCTTGTAAATATAATTTTGTTTTTCTTACGTAATGCCATTGAGATAAAAATGTAGTTATATTTGAATCATCGTCAAAACATACGTTAAGACATGGATCATTAGTAAATCACTTAATTCATTTTGAACTTTATTATCGTCTTGTGCTTTCAAAGCCATAATCAATTTTGACAAATGGTTATTGAATGATTTTCCGGCCTTTATTATGCTAATAAAAACAATCGAATTTGATAATGAATATATGTATTCTCATTAGAAAATAATAACATCAATTATTGAATACTAACCTGCTAATTTCGATTATGTCGCGATGCAAAATAGATATTTTCTTTGCTAAGGAACTATTTGTAACACGATCCTTTACTAAAACAAAGAAAGGAGAGGAATTAGAAAATGGAATAAAATTTTGGAATATTCTTAAAATAAATAAAAATAACTTACAGGAACAATAACGCACTACCAACCATAAAAAATGATTATATAGATGTACCTGATTTTTTAGGATACTTACAAATTGAACTTTCTGATCATTATTGTCCCAATATTGATTATTGAAATTATTCAAATGCTCACACATTTTTTGTGCAATTTCTCTTATATCATCTTTCCTAAAATGCTTTATTCCAGATTCAACGACGTTCTCTATTACCTCGCCAAGTATTTTAAATACATATTCTAAAGCGTAATATGCATCTAACGGGTCTGTTAAACTTTTTGCATCAAATTTACTATAACTCCAATTAATAGTCTCGACAAAAGGATTATTAGGGGGATCTGGATCGCATATTTTATTTGTCGGTGAAATTGAATTTTGCAATGAAATAGAATCTAACTTAATTAATAAATTAGACATTTCGTCATGATAATTTTCCTGAACTTCCTGAAAGAGAGAAACATTCATTAAAGTATTTTTTTTTATAAAAAAAGATAGATATTTTACCTGTGTATATTTTGTCCGAAACTCTTCTTCATTTATTTCATCATCAGACTCAAATTTATTATTGGTATACGTTGGTTCTGAATTAAAAATTCAATTAGTGTAAGGGAATCGTTATTACTTCCGAAAAGTTCATTGCTGATTAATCTATTATATGGCATTTTTTCATTTTCTCTATATATATAACGACTTAAATTACTGTTTAATCGAAATAATTTTAAATTTACCTTTTTTTTTACTTTTTTGCTTACTTGATTCACCGATATAATATGGAGTTTGCTAAAAAAACCAAAGGAAAAAAAAATATTAATATCGTAATTAAAACCGAGAATAATACGAAGGTTAACTTTGTAATTACTATAAATCTTTCCAATGTCATTCTATGTGAAATTCTTTCGTTAAGCAAACTTTTTATGATTAAGCATGCGATAAGATCATGAATACAACAAAGCGACAAGTATTTCGTTGAAATGATATCTTCTTTCTCTTTTTTCATTCTCTCCATCTTAATAATGAAGTTCTAATTATTAAGTGAAATTTATTACGTCATTCGATAAACTTTTAACAAATAAAGAATTTTTAACTGTCTCAAGAAAATATAAAATTTGTCCAAAAGAGAACATATCTATTGCAAAATTGGCTTGGATTTTAATTCCTTTCTCGTATGCAATTATAACTTCGGGAGCCGAATAATTCATTTTGATTTTTGCATAATATGAATAGTATGAGCCAACAGAACATGCTGTGTCGAAATCGATCAACTTCCAGCTTTCAGTGTAGCCATCCTTTTCTTGAAAATACATTATATGTTTTGGTGCTAATTCAGTATGTACTATAAAAATAATTGATAAAGTTGTTAATTAAATTCATATAAACATTATATAATTGGTCAAAAACTTTACCTATGTTGTGTTTCTGAAGTTCCAAGAGACCAGATACTACATCCTATAAAAGAGTAAATATATTTAATATAGAATAAATATTTTTTAAAAAAATTGAACTATAAAAAACACAATAATATACCTTTATTATATTGTCTTTCTCCTCTTGTCGCTGGACAATATGTAAAAATCTTTCCAAATCATACAAGGCACATTCGCATACAATAATTGATTGCAATGGATAAGCATCTATCATTTGCACAATGTTCTACATTTTGATTAGAACAAAATTTAATAAAATTGAAAAGGAATTCATGTAAAGACTAATATCATTTTACGACCTTTGCATCATGTAATTTTATTAACGTCTGCGATTCCCTTCCAAAATCTCCTCTTATTTTGTAACTTTTTATCACACAAAGAGTTTTGGGTCATTGTTTTCATAAGCTTTATATACGTTAAGTTCACTACCGTAGTTATAACCTCTTATAATTGTATATCGTTCTAGTAAAAATATTTTAACACTAACTTAATTAACATCATGTGATCCTCATTTATTATTCGATAATACGATAATACTGTACCTCTTGCCTCATTCTCAAGTTCAAAGATAGATATATTAAATTTCAAATTATTAGGTTTTTTAAGAAGAAACAAGAAGAATCGATTATAAAAAGATTTAAAAATAATCCATGGAAAAATAATAAAAGTTACACGATTTTATTTTACTCGTGTTACTTGATGATCATTGCTCGATTAACTTATTATAATAACAAATATTGAGATACGCCAAACGTAAAGAGTTATTTACAAATAAAGATAAGCAATTGTTATTGGTTATGTTGTAGATGATAACTGATTTATCAGGTGGCCAAAGGCCACCTGATCAATCTATTTACTCGACGATCATTGCTTGATTAACTTATCACAATAAAATGAGTTCTGATAAGCATTATTATGGAAAAACTTATTTCGGAACTAGAAGCATTTTTTATAAATAAAAAAACGTGTAAAATCATTATAAATAGTTTTCTTTTTTTCAAAAGAAAAAAAAAAAAAAAAATTTCACTAATTCCTGATTAAAATAAATTAATAAGATGAATGAAATTTTCGTAGAAATCGATGATAAAAACGAAATTGAAATTGATAATATCGAAATCGGTAAAACCGATATCGATCTTGACAATAAAATTGATGATATTACTAAATTAGAGATATCACCAAATGGAAAGTACATTGTTACTTATAATAAAAAATACCGTTCAATTATCGGTTGGAATGTTGATGATATAGATGAGGGACAACTTAAACCAGAAACAAACCACTGTCATATTGTTCATAGCTATTATAACGTCAACATGCATATAAGCGTTTCCAATAATAAGAAAATCGCGTATATTTATGATAACAGATTAAGTATGTATTAATTATGTGATTATTTGATCGTACATTATTTAATTACTGCAAATAATAATTATTTTCTTGTTTCTTATTAGAAATAATCGATATGAACAACAATCAAGAAATTAAATTAAATTTTACAAAATTATGTAATAATTATCATTATTGTACCTTTAATTTAAAAGATGAATTTATTCTTTGTAGTGATGCTGCTACGAATGGATATGTCGTTCGAAAAATTATCTGGATTTATTCTACACAAACTAAAAATAACAAAAAAATTTACGAATTACCCGACAATTTTGAACTTATTAGCATATCAAAATATGATCAACTCTATTTATTTTCAAATAATTACATCTACTTTTGGAATATTTCTACTGACGAAAGTATAAAAATATTTATTAATGAGAAATTGAATGAGGTGATAAAATACGTTAAAATCATTTGTTATTAAAACTATTATGTTTTATAATTATTCAATTCTACACTTCAGGCGGAAGTTAAAAAGTATATCGGAATTTCAAGCAACGAAAAGATTATTTGTCTAAGGATCAAGGATAAAATTATCATTTATTCAATTGAATTGGAAATTTCTATCGTTTCCTTAAATGATGGTATTGTATATAATAGAGCTTAATAATATATACAGTATAATAATTAATTATTGATTATAATAAGTTTACCTTTCTCTTTTCCTTATCTAGGTCCCCAACTATATAATTTTATTAATCACGATGATTACACTTATTTATACCTTTTATTGTTTCCTTTATTAAACAGTGAAATTTGGGATTTAACTATGAAATATTGTTGGAAAGAATATTTGAACCTATAAAAGAATGACCAATCACGAAAAGAAAATCAATCCAAAAATATACCAATTTCTCCATTTTTATTTGATATTCAGTACGCATTTGGAATTCTAAACGGATACGTTTGGAAGTTCAAACTTGAAGAAATGATATTAAAAATGAATTTTTCGTTAAATGAATTAAATAATGAAATTATTGAAGGGTTGGGTTCTAAGAAAATTAGTAAGAAATCATGTGAACACTTAACTATTCATTTATTTGATTCTTATAAGGATGCTATATATGTATTGCTTCAAGAAGAAACAGGAATAAAAATGGATAAAAAAACTTAAAGGAGGGAGAAGAAATAAAGAAAGGAATAATTAATGATTCAATTAAATGGGAAATAAAAAATCAATCATACGAAGTGAAATTGAATGTTCTTAAAAAAATTAATGATAATGATGAATGGAATTTAATTTGCACAAAATCTGTTAATTCTACTCGGTCATACAATTATTTATACAAAGATAAGATATTGAGTGCTAATTATATTCTTTTATTAACAAGAACTGGTATTTCTATTTATTATTTTAATGAAAGTAATAATTCTATTTCTTTAGTCTATTATTATTATATGAATTTAAACAAGGATATGGTGAAAAGATTGAAGTATGATTATAAAAAAGCATTTTCAAAATCTACTTTACCTTTACTAAATTATGATAGTTTTAAATTAAGTGATGATTTGGTCTCATACGTAAAAGATAATAAGCCACTTCTTTTGAAATATGGCGTTGAATTATTGTCATTTGCAATCAAAGAACATAATATAGGATTAATAGATTTTATTTATACAAAATGTATGGATTATTTTAAAGAAGATTTAAGAAACAATAAGATGTTTTTAAGTATTATTACTTCTACAATACCTTTATTTAATGAATATTATCCAGAGTATATATCACAATATTCATCAGAAACAATTTTGATTATAGATTCCGCGTCTTATAGTAAAGAATATCAAAATAAAAATTTGCACCTTTGCTCTATTCAATGTCCTCAAATAATTAATTTAACTCGATCTATTTTATGGACAAAGTATAACATATTTATGGACAATCATATGATAATATATTGTACACTAAATGTCATTCAACATTTAATAATACTCTTAACTTTACCCATTTTTTTTATAATGTTTTACAATTTGTTAGAATATCACATTATTAATGATTTTTCTTTTGAAAATAATGGATTGTTCACTTCGTTTTATTTTTTTTATATTTTTGATAAGATTTCAGAGTATAAAAAATTAATGCCAACGACACCAACAGCACCAACAATAACATTTATGATTCATTATGTTAAATTTGTTAATTATCCACAAAATTATAATTTGTTTTGGGAATTAATTAGACCTCAATCTAGTCCATTTGTTAAAGCAATAAGTGGAGATATCTATAAAACATGGAATGGAGAAGCATTAATCAACTTTAAGTGGAATACATATGGAAAATATTATTATACAAATAATTTGGATTCTATTTATGGCTTTAATTGCATGTTTTACTTTTATTGCTACTATTCCACAACAAGATATTAGTGATAATACTCGAGAGCAAATTTTGATTGCTTCAGTTATACTTGGATTTATTCATATTAGTTTTGAAGTTCGTCAATTTATCTATAATCCTATTAAATGGATCCGTAATTTGTGGAATATATTTGGTATATATAAATGTTTAATTTAATTACTTGTGTTTACTTAACAACGTATATAAAATATTAATTATTTAATTAAAATCTATTCTAGACATGACTGCATATTTGTTTTCATTTTATACTTCTATTTATTGGCTTCAAACGAATGAAAGAAATGTCTGGTTACTTTCTTTTCGTGTCTATTTTTAGATATAAAATTTTTATTATTTTTTAGAGTATTCGAATCTTTTGGTATATATTTTGCAATAATCATTAGTATGGGAAAACAGATTATTTCTTTCTTGGTAGTTTTGTTAATTATTATAATTAGTTTTGCACATGCTTTTTTTATCCTATTATCGCCAGAACCTGGTTTTTCTTTTGAGAAACGTACAAATAATGATGATCCTAATAATCCTTGGAATCTAGCACCTAGTTATAGTAAAGTACTTGATGATGGTACATCTGATTCTAATCCATATATTATTCAACAACCAGATGAAAATACAAACATGTTTATAAATTATAGAACTGCTCTATTTGCAATGTACTTATTTTTGACAGGTATATTTTAAATATTTTACATTTATGTATGTTTATTTAATATTTTACTTAATTTATTGTATTTATCACTAGGTGATTCAAGTGCACTATCAAATTGGTCATACTTAAAAAATCCACCACTTACAGTTTTGATCTTTTTGTTCTCACTTTTGGTCGTTGTATACCTTATGAATTTATTTATCGGATTACTTAATATGGCAATCGAAAAAGATAATAACAGTATTTCATATTTAATACAGAAGGCAGAGGTAATGTATTCTTAATATTTAATAAGGAATTATTCAACCTTTTTTTTCGTAAAAGTAGCACAGTTTTTTCATTTTGTTCTTTTTTTTATTTTAAACTGTAGATTTTGGCCGAAATTGAATTATTTTACCTATTACCACATCAAAGACGTTGGAAAGCATGGTTTCCTTAAGTAATGTATGTCACTTCTTTATTGAAAAAGAATAAAATTATTCCTTAACACTAATATTTATAAATGCTAATATTTATAATAATTTTATTTTTTCAAGATATTATTATGCCAATGTCGATAAGACTCGCGAAGAAGTTAAAAGATTAATTAGTGAAGGTCAATGGGATACCAATGAATTTTCGGAGATGAAGAAAGATTTATTTAATAAACTTAATATTAAAAATAATCCTGCTGATGAAATTGATTTGAAGGTGTTATTGAAAAAAATAGAAAATATAGAGAAAAACATAGAGAATAAGTTGTCATAAATAATTATGACATATATAAATATTTGATATCTAATATTATTTATAATTTGATCACTGGAATTATAGAGTATTATCTTTTATAGGATAGACCAGTTTGTAATCAATTATAAAAATGTTACGTATAAAACTCAATAAATAAACACTATTTTTATAAAAAATGCATAATTATCCTAAAGATCATGCTTGAGTGGTTCCATTATTTTCAATTACTTAAAAATCGTAATCCATAATCTATTAGTGAAAGTTTTCTATAAGTTTTTATGTAATTATTATAATAATATCATTTTAGCTGATGATTACGCAATTTAAAAACTCATTTTAAGTAATTTTCTAAATAGATTGGATTCTCAAGAGCTCAAAGTTAATAATTAGTGATAATCAAAAAAAGTTAAGCAAAAGCATTAAATTGATGGCTTTCGGTTGATTAATAGACATTTTATTTACGCCTATACTACTAGAGTTATATCAGAAATTTTCAGGAGATACTTCAGGAATCCCTAAAGTCAATTCACCAGCCACGCTTATTTTTAACAATATGATTTTGTACTGTATTTATATCCATTTTGTTCATTTAAGTGAATTTTTCATTTTAATATTAGAATTTAATTTTGCCATCTTTACATCAATTTACGATTTTAGGATCCAAATCATATTTAATGACTTTAAAATTTTTTGGTAATCATATTACAGTAGGACTTGTTACATTAAATTTGAAAGAATAATATTTTGTAATATTTTGGGTCTTACAGAGTTATCAGAATACATATTGGTTCAGACGTTCTGTTCTGTACACAAGTTTGGTCAGAGCTGATTGACATTTTGGGACTGATTTTTTTTGTAATTACTACTTATGCGGCTTAATATACAAAATAATAAAATTGTTAAAATTGTATACATCCTTTCATTTCTAAAAAAACAATAAATTATATTAATTATAAAATTACATTTTTATCAACTTTCTTCTTTATTTCTTCTCAACGTTTTTTAAGTGCACCCCGTTTCTTAGTTTCCTATACATTCTAAATGCCTAATTAGTTAGTAAAGGCCTGCATTTGCCATATTTTAAAACCCCGCCTGGCTCAGATTTAAAAAAAAGGTGATTTTGCTAGCCCAGCCCAGTACAAGTATGACCAGTCTTTTTTATTAGTAAAAAACTTCCTAAGTTTTGTAAAATTCCCGATCTGCTGTAATTGTAGATTCTATGTATAATATAATTAGGGACATTTTTATATCGGCCAACTTAATTTCGGTCAGAATTAATACAATTCTATGATTCTGAGAAAAGCTGGGTTTACTAAAAAATTCTGGCCTAGCTTGGCCATTATAGGCCTCTACCGTTCAGACGTCTAACGAATAAAGATTAGCAATTATCACTACCAATTTTATATTATTCGTCGGATAGTAACAGAAAATATAAGTCAATCGGTTAACAATCGTTTGAAAAATGGGTCAGAAAGTGATTATAGGGTAGCCCATTGGTAGGTGGTGTTGTAAACAATCATCAAGAAATTGGTAACAGGGTATTGAATAAAGTGGTGACCAATCAGTAAATGATCAATGTAAATTGGTTAAAAAAATATAATAATTGTGTTTTAACAATAAATCGAAAACAATTTAATTATACATTGAAATAACAATAAATAATAAAGTGTATATTTAAGTGATCAGAAACAAATTGGCAAGTTTCTTTATTAACAATGTACAGGGATTTTAGCAATATTACTGCCTTATACTATCGCATAAATTCTAATAAACTAAAAAAACCCTTATCCTAAAATCACTACTAAATTTTTCCTTTTATAATATCCAACTTTCGGTACAATTTCATCCTTTGGACAACTTGTCGATTGGCCAAATTGTCCATAGGACAATTTGTCTTCTGGCCAATTTGTCCATCTTAGCCACATCCGAATTATAACCAAAATCATAACTCTTTTGTTTGCCATCTCTGTCGCTTCCCACTCGGATTTCTTTGGCTTGGTCTTGTAGGTATTTAAGTAAAATTTTTACTTGTCCTTGCTTGGTGGTGTCGCTTACTTTACTTAATCTTATGATTCCTTAAATATCCACCAATCGGCAATCTATAAATATACTAATTTTTATACTAATACTATTAATATATATATATAAATAAATTAATAATAAAATAATAAACTAATTATATACAGTCAACTTTCTCTATAACGATGCGAACTGGTGGTTCCATTTAAAAAAAATTCATTATATAAAATTACTATGTTTTATATATGAATCATTATACTTTTTATAATGAACTATTATAAAGAGATTCATTCGTTATAATCAGATTTGACTGTATATATAAAAAAAATAGTAACATGAGTATTATGTCAATCAGAGGCAGATATTACGTAAATGATAATTACTTACATATACATCATAATATATTATTATCAATCGTGGAATAAAGTCCTACAAATAAATATTAAACAAAGATCAAACAAAATAAGTAAACTTTGAAAAATAAATTTTAATTTAAAAGAATATTTTTTCTGATGGTAAATAAACAACTATCCTATAACGGTTATTGAAGTTTACTTTGAAAAAGGTTTTATGTAGAAAATCAATGTTTTGAAAATGTCTAATATATTCATTCATATCTCACAAAGAGTACAAAAAAAATAGCACAATAATAATTATCCTTTATAATAATGAATAAAACTTTAGCACAAGTGTTAAAGATTTATTGAGTCTTGATGATACTTATTTGAGTCACTTAACTATTAGCAAGCAATAATTTTAGTATATTCATTTTACATTTGCAATATATTGCAATGAACAGATTTGGACAAAGCATCAGAGTGAAGATATTCTTTGAGGTTTTAATTGATGAATTACTCTTTGAAGAATTGCTAAAAGAATTGGTTAAGAAACAAATAACGAGTGTTCAGAAAAATTTATTTTGTTCCTTAAAACTGGTTGAAAAAATATAATTATGACGGATATTATTTAAAGTAATAAATAATCATTTGATTAATATTAAATTATTTATAGTATTAAAATTATATTTTACATGTTTATTATTATGTATTCATATCAAAGTTTTGTCATTTTTATTATTATTTTAGAGTTTATTTTACCAAAACTTATTATAAAAGATTTCGTTCAAAAATTTTTTAAAAAAATTATTTTTAAACAAAAAATACAAATACGTTGCTAAAAAATGAAAATATTTTACAATTTTCTAATTTTTTTTTAAAATTAATTAAGATAAAATTTTTAAAATACAATTGCATGTATCACAAAGTTATAAGAAACTGTGATACTGCCAACTTAATATTTCCTCTAAATGCCAGAGAGAATATTTAAGTTGAGAAGTGTAAAATATTTAAATAACTGCAAGTACCATGAAATCCTAAGAACATGTGGATACTGCAAACTTAATGTTTCTATATATTGTATATATTAAGAATATTTAAGGTTAAGAAAATAAATTAACTAATATCTAACAAAATATACTAATCCCACAAATTAATCTACCCAAGTTGTGCATATTTTGTAATAATATCCAAAAATATTATGGGAGAAACTGTAAAAAAAAAGAAATAGTATTAGTATTATTCAAATAAAAGAAATATACTATAATTAATGGATATTGTACAGTGTTGTATTTATTCGTGATGTTAACCGATATAAATACCACTGTACAATATCTATACTAGGTAAACGGGAACCGTTAAAAGTCCGTCGCATAATTAAATCATGGCGCAGTAGCTTGTTTAAAAATAAATAATGCGTTAACAAAAATGTGTTACAAATAAATGTGTTACAAACAAAAAGGGAAATAAGCAGCCCTATAAAAAATATGTATACTGTTAGTATACTGTATTACAGTATTTTGCGAACA
>JADRCO010002388.1:0-13891 GCA_021464525.1 Rhizophagus sp. LPA8_4_AMF
TACTATTTATTTGTTTATTAAAATTAAATTTAATAAAGTGAAAAGGGTTATTTTCAAATTTATTTATTGTAAAAGTAATAAAATGATTAATATGTTAAAGGGAAAATAGCAGATTTTCTTTTTTTTGATTTTTTTCGATTTTTTTTTTCTTATAAAATTCAGACGCCACAAAATCACGTGGGGGTGAAATTTTTTGTGGTGTATACTGGGGTAAATCTTGATAAATGTAACTTTGCATATCCGGATTAGAATCCGGATTCTTAAATTAAATCTTAATTAGACCATAATTATGTCCATTAAAAAAAATCGGATATGTCCGATTTTATTGGGTCCCTACTCCCTAAATTACACTATGAGATCTCTGAAAAAACAAAACATATTTATGCAAACAAGGGACAAATAAATGATTTTCCTATTACAAGAAATGGTAATATAGAAAAATTCAGATCTGGTGCGTAATAAATGATAAATCACGTGCAATGTCATTTATGAATGCTGTACACATACTCGTTAAAAATAAATTTTAAAAATAAATTTAAATATTTTTTATTGAATTTTAATGTTTCACGGAAATAAAGATACAAGACTTACTTTCTAATTTTCTCGCACAATAATAAAAAATAAATGAATCAATACAGAAAAATAAACTATTTAGTAATTATGTATTTAATATTAATCTTGAGGTGACGTTTCATCAATCTCTTTATTTTTACATAAAGAGAAATTGTGAATTATTTGAAAAATTCATCAATACCTTTATTTTCTTTAATAATTCATCAATATCTTTATTTTCTTTAATAATTCATCAATCTCTTTATTCTCATAACTAACAATGAACTATTTCATTATGAGAAACCTGACAATTAATTCATCAATCTCTTTTTTAAATGAAAAGGCCGAAATAGAAAATTTCGGCCGGAATTAAGATTTAAACCCGGGCCAAATTAAGATGCTGACCCGAGTGACATCTATAGCTTAAATAAACTTATGGACTTGAATTTCACATTGATACTTCAATGCACATCTGCTACTCAATTCTTGTAACTGTCGTATGATGGATGCTGCTTTGTCGTTGAATATTATTGCAGTAAAATTCGAACGAAAATAATCAACGACTAAAAATGCCAAGTTTAAAGAAAGAAAGATAAATATTGAAATGGAATTCAGTAAGTATAACGAAAATATCTAAGTAAAACTATAAAAAAATACCAACCAAAGCATTTTCTCAGCTGGATACACGAAGGTAATTTGAGAACACTTGTTTTTTTTCTTTTTCTTTCCCAACCGAGCCCCGTCTCTTCCATTGGAATAGTTTTCGAGAATGTACTATACTTTGGGTAATTGATTTAATATAAGTAATAGATAAATAATAGATGATGAGTTGGTTTTATCAGAAGAAAAATTATTGATATTTTTTTATTCGTCTTTAAAAAAAAGGGCCTGTATTTATAAGAAAATGGGTTTCTTTCTTCATATAAAGTATATACAATGCACCTTTATATAAATATATTGCAAAAATATATGTAAAAATTTATTTTAAAAAATATATTTTAAAACTATATTAAATATATTAAAATATCCCGAAAATTACCAATAATTCCCAAATTACACAAAAGGATCATAAACCATCACACCCCATTTTACAAATTAGCATGCATTTATTATTTTTGTTACGTCATCATAATTATCACTAAATTAACACACCCCGAAGTCGTTCCTATTTTGTGACTAATTAAGTTAGGCTCATTTTTTTATCCATCTAGTGATTTGTTGGGCGCCTGAAAAAATTTATTGAAGTTGATCGTATTTTAAAGTTTAAGGATATAACACGGTGTTTTGCGATATGCAAAATAATATCATATATAATGGCTTTATTTTAAAAATAATTTCTTTTTTTTTCTTATTAATTAAAATCAAAGAAAAAAAATTTTTTTTCTTTTTATTTATATAACACAAGAATAAAACAAATAATGACATTAAAATTTGCTATTAAAATATTCCTTTTTTGATATTCAAAATGATTCGCATGATTTAACTCATTGTGAAAAAAATTTTTTAAAGTATGATTTTCTCTGGTCTATACATTTTTATCATTATTTTGATTATTTTGGTTTGTCCCGTCTATATGTTACTTACATTTGCAACAATAGATAACACGGGGCATGATGTCAACCTTGGTACAATTGGATACGGAGTTAAGGAGAATTCAAAGAATATATTCACGTACCTGCATAAATAAAACGATTTAAGCGTTTCAGAATGCTTTGAATAATAAAGGACAATGAGACAATGAAACATTCATTGAATATTATGAATGAATGAATGTGCAAATATCATATGAACTAAAAGAAACGGTACGTTTCTTCTATCTAGTTATGGCATTTGTCTTTCTTTTGATTTAACTTAATTTTTTTTTTCTTTCATTTATGTCTTTAAATAGAAAGTGATTTTATGATTTTTTTCGGTGTCACGAACATATGCTTACCTGAAAGCTTTTTGTTAAAGCCTTATATGTCATTATCTCTTTGTTTAACTACAGTACATACGTGATACGACTGGCACGTAAAATTGTATTGGACACTCAATGTCTTTGAATTTAACTTTATATGACTAGTTAGAGTAATATTTGTTTGTTCACCAGTCTTACTACGTGATTACGTATTTCAATGTACAAAGGTATACTTTCAATGAATTTAGTGTAATTTGTTTCTTTGTCTTTTCTTTTTTTTCCAGTCTCCTGACAATAATTTTGAAAGTCAAAATTTCGGCATTTTTCTTATCGTCAAAGGTTTTATTCGAACGGTTGTAGTGTACGAAAGGATAAAGTGGACATATTATCATTTTGAAGTAGCAAGTCTTTTTTCTCGGATAATAAAGGTAACGAACATTTAATAATTTTCTTTCGCTTCTATGGTCGCCACGAAATAATTTACCGTTATTATTCGCAATTTAACAAGTTATATTAGATATAGCTAAAATACTATTAAAAAAAATTCGAAAAAATTTCATGAATCCAGGGATAAAAAAATTGTGTAAAAACAATTTCGAATAATTTAATTCGGTCTCAATTTTATTTTAATAGTAAGCTTTGAACGGGTGAAACAAAAAGAAATTCATCAATTGATAATTTGTTTTGAATTCACGTTTTCTTTTAATAACAAAAACTTTCTTCTATCGTGTAGTGATTATCTAAGTGATAGCCCATCAAAAATACTTTATCGGGTCAAATATTTTTAAAAACATGTCAATAGAAAAGTCTACTTTTGGTCAGAATTGACTTCCTTGTTTTGGAAAGAAAGGTGGGGAATGAATTATGTTTGAACTTGGAAACAATACAACTTTAGGTAATTATTTATTCTTTCAATAAATAAACCAGAATCTATTTTTGTTAATTCAGGCATTTTTTTCATGAAAAATTTCTTTATAGATACAGTTTGGATGAATATTTCACACTCTTGGGTTAATTGGGTGATTTCTATTAACGGTCGTTGTGATAAATCCTTGAATTTACATTGGGTTTCATATTGTGAGTATAAAATTTACATAATTACGCATTTAATATCGAAGAATTCAAATTTATATATAACGCGAACAGTTATAGAGCATTTTTACGAAGAAATTATCTTCTATTTCTACAATTTAGGGATTATAAAAGAGTGGTTCAAGGAAATTTTTGATGTCTGTAGAACGGGCGGTGATTTCATACGAGACATCGCAGTAATTGGTATCTCAAAGCGTGAAAAGAATGAGAAGCTAAAACGGTACTGTGATAATTGGCAAAAGAAAATAAAAGAAATTACGGATGATATGAAATAAGGTATCATACGTCAGATAGGATATTATTCTTCAGATAGGGTACAATCAGGTATTCGATTTAATAATGTGTTATGAATCGAATTTGAAATCTTTGAAATTTGTTTGAAATTTGTTTGAAATTTCACGTATCTTTAATAAATCTTTCAATTAGTTTTATCAATTTCATTATTTTTAATGTGAGATACTAATTTCTTTCCATATTCTTCCCTCACTTTTAAGGTCGATTCCTTCGATTATCAAAAAACTTAAGAAACCCTTGCAAAATTCTACCGAATATTCGCAAATGATTGTTCGAAAGTCCTGGCGTATTATTGTGGAAAATATCTAATGGACAACCTCCTTTTTATGCTGAAGGCGAACATTATGACGTTGGTTTAATTTATGACATTTCGCAAGGTCGTAAAGGAACGGTTGTTTCCTGATACACTGATGAATATGTAAAAATTTGTACTAGTAAGTAAAATTTTAAATTTATTATAACCCGCTAATAAGTAGTAATTAATTTACGTGGCATGATTTGTGAATCCTAGAAGGTTTTAGTGTACTAATGATTATTAAAAAATAATATGCCCAAATAAATAAGAAATATCTAATTTCAATTAATCATTAGTTTTAGGTTTTCGTAAGACGTTATTTTGGTAGAATTTTATAAATATCAAATGTTAGGGTTTAAGGATCAGGAATTATTTAGTGTTTATATCAGAGTGCGTGTTACCGAAACATAGTAATTACATTACATCATTGTTCCTAGTTCAATTTATTATCACTTCATTCTTTATTTTTATTTTTTTTTTGTTTTAAGCAAAACGTTTCCATTTTTCTATAATATGTAGATCAAATAATCTCTTAGATAGTTAGTTCCTACATAAATAAAAGTTGGTGATTATTGGCTTAATAATAGGCGTATATATCGGTTATTCACCGTTTTACACGTTTATACGTTATATCGTTATATTTAAATGCAATGATGATCATTTTAACAGTTTTTGTTGTGGCTTAACGTGGTGTAATTCGTAATTTCGGTACTCTGGAATGTAAAAAAAACTAAAAGATTTTTTTAGAAAATTTAACATTTTAATTCCAAAAGGGAAGACTTCTGCATCGAAGAATTTTACCAAATAATGAATGAATAATGGGAAGGCTATTATAGTTTACCGTAGATGTTATTATGATTATGATAATCCAGGATTTTTAATTTTGTGTCGCAGTATTGACTATCATCGACGTAAAGAGGGAGCAAAATAGAACTAATTTTATTAATTTATTTATTTATTAATTAATAACTTATGAAAAGGTTATCAGATAACGCTTGTATTTTCATGGAGAATAATAACGACGTGAATTTTTTTTTTTAAAAAAATGTACATTATAAAGTGGCACAGTAAAGATCCATCATGACGTCATTTATAACGTGATTTGATTAGCACAAAAAATTTATTTCTCGTATTTAGTGCATTTTGCATAAGCAATAGTATCTTGAGACAGAATTTAGCTAAAAACACAAATATTAAGAAAATCTCTACCAGATTTTTTCTTAAAAACCAATATCGATATTATTTTATATAGTATCATTAATTATTGTCCGAAGCGAAGCAGAGCACAAACCCATACAATGCCTATCTGTCCGCGTACGTGGTCAATGATCTTGTTATAATTGTAAGCCATTGTAACGAACATGAAAATATTTTTGTAGTAAATAGTAATTAATGCAGTAAAATTTAAATAATTGGATAATTGACTAGTGAAATTTCACGCAGTATTTAGATATTTTTGACGTGATTTTAGGGTGTTAGAAACGTTTGTTGCCTTTTATGTTGATCATAAAAAATTCTTAAAATAATTTAACTCTAAAAAAAGAAATTAATTATATTTGTTACGTGGTGTTATTAGGGATGGTTCCAAACGATGCAATTGAACGGACCGACTTGATCCGGTTCGAATTGGATGAACCGGTTCCGTTCCATAATGGTTACAAAATACGATCTGAATCAAGATTTATCAGAACCGATTCGAAACCGTAAGTACTGAACCGAAAGGAACGAACCGATTCAAACCACTCAACCGCGAACTTTTTTCATCCCTAATTGTTATGCCATATCAATAAAAAATGGCATATCTCATGATGATTTTCACTCACTAGATTACTAAAAAAAATTCACCATCACTAACTTGTAACGGAAACGTAATGATATAACGAATCTTGCGGTATAAGAATCTGATGATTTTCGCTCCGGACTTCCACTTCATTGATTTCCAGGGCCCCGAAATATACATTTTTACATTATCTTTACTCTTCTCGTCAATCTCGTGGAATTTGGAGATAATGCGGACTATCATGACCTTTATAAGCCGCAATCTTGACCCGTCAGTCTATGAAAGTTTATGCATGCAAGTAAATTCACCCATTATTTGTATTATTCTTGGCCCTTTTGATAATATTTGTAATGCGATATTATAATAATATCGTTAATAGAAAAAGTTTTTTTTTAATGTAAAAAATATTTTTTTATTTTAATGAAATATAATAAATTACACTTTTTTAATTTCAACCCATTTTTCTTTTAAATATGAATAAATACTCCACAAAAAAATGTCTATTTACAATATTTACGATTTTTTCAACTTTCGAGTTTTTTTTTAAAAAATTTTTTCACCATAATGCATGAATAATATTCAAAAGTTGTCTGTTTCGTATGAATTGTTTACAATATTTGAAATGAGTTCAAGATATACTGTTGGTATAGTTAATTGAAGGAGTGAAAGATTTTGTTCTTGTCCATTAGAAAAATGTGAAATTAATAAATATTGTTCCTCGTGAGTCATGAAATTGTGAATTTATAGGTAGTGAATCAGTAGTAGTATGTGCAAAATTTCATAATTAGAAAGGGAAGGTTAAAATGAGTACAAGTCAGTATTATAAGGTGAAAAAGATTGAGAAATAAAAGATTGATGAATTTTGTAATTCTTGCATAGGAAAATCTATCATACTATAATAAATAGTTGAAATCATGGGAAGTTTCATTATGTAATAGGGTTGAATGAATTTTGATAATATGATAATACGTATACGTGAATTTTAATTCTGACCTCAGATTTTGGGATGTAACCGTTCATCAATTGACGCTGTGGCTGAAGCATTTTATTGGGTAAAAATTCTTCTTCGTCATACCAGATATTACAAATAAGATATCACCGCCAGTGATTGTCACCTTACCAGAATTAGGGTAGAATTTTGGGCAGAATTAAAAATGTCGTGAAACTCTGCCCGTTAATATTTGCTAATGCTGGTGCGATTAGATTTAGCAGAGATTTAATGCCCTACAAATAATATTATGCGCGTTTAATTAAAAATTATTTTATCATTAATTTCAAATGGCCAAACAAAGGGTAATACTATCCTTTTGATCTAATTATTAAGTGAGAAGGATACAGCTTCTCATATAAAATTATAAAAGAAAGCGTTGTCAGTGAAGTTGATAAAAGATGGTTATAGAAATATTAAAGGCATTATACAATATTTAGTTCCTGATCTCGTTCAAAAAAAAAAGAGAATATTTTTAAATCCATATAAATCAATAATTTATCTTCAAAGTTCAAATTCTGGAAGTGGACGGATTGTCGGAGATTAAACACGAACGACCATAGCTATTTTAGAAGACAAACACACCTTACAAGTTACATCAACCGGATCATTATACAACTGTATTTTAATGTGAAGACTACGAATCTTTGTTAAATATATTAAACAATACTCATTTAAACTACCCAAAAACCTCAAATTCACTTTTATCACTACTTTTATTGGAACATATTCCTATTATTATATAAATGTTTCTTCCCTATAAAGATGAAATGTGTTAAATTCGGTTTATATTTGTGTTCATATATAAAAAAAGTCTAAAAAAGCACAATTTTGTCTGATTTATGTCTTATTACAAAAAAACAAAGACTAAACAAAATGGTGCTTTTTTAGACGTGAGCACAAATATAAAACAAATTTAACACATTTCGTTTTTATAGGGCTTGCTTAATTAAAATTACCACTAAAATAGACTTTTGTTTTTTCCTTCTACCACTAACTACCCATGCTTGTATTCTGGTTTACATGATTTTTGATTACTTTAGAAATTGATGCGGCATTGCAGCTTATGCAATGGAATTTTCATTTTAAATTAAGTTGATTTGCGGAGGCGATCACAATGTGCCAGGCCTCGAGCAATCAATGACCGAACAAAATTTAATAACTTTAATAATTCGATCAATCAATAATTATTTATATATTGCTAAAATAAAAAAAAATAAACGTCTATGTACTCTTATAGCGCAGCAGTTTTGCAATAAAAACAATTTATTTTTACACATCATTTGTAGATCTTGGTATACTTAAAATAACAGCTGATGAGCTCCTTTATTATAAGAAATAGAAAATATTAAATAAATTTTTAGTGGACCTTAGGATAGTTCCACAACACTAGTAGAAAATATAGTGAAGAATTGTTACTATATTATTTTTATTTTATTTAATATGTGTAATGAATTTTCCATATATTGCTCTAATACGCTTAAATAAAAACGCGTTATACCAGAAAATAAAATAAAATAAAATAAATTCTAAAAATATTTTTTTATTTATTTATTATATCGGAAAACATAACGAAGTTACAACAGATTTGTAAAGGTATTAAATCTAATTAGATAAAACAAGCCTAAATTATAATCTGTTTAAGCCCTGTAAGTCCCCTAAATGAAGTGCGATCCTAGTCCGACTAGTATTACCTACTAGAATTTCTAAAATATTTAAAATATTTTATTCGCTTAAGTTTATTGATAATCACATGATCGATTATATGTGACCAATTAACGTGATCAAACTCCTCATGATTTCAATTTCTAAGTGTCAGCCAATACTTTATTTGATAAATTACCACGTACGACATTTGTAAATGCTTTTTGTAGCTGGATAATAACGTATATAATTTTTGACCAATAGCAGGAGCTGAAACTGTTTGTCTTCTCAGTCGCTTTATAACCCCTTGGTAATCACTTATGAATATAATGAACTAAGATGTCTTTAATTAACGTATATATAAGTATTTGAAATAATATATCAAATCTGATTATACAGTATTATTCTGTAACAATATTTAAGATATCTTGTTGCCTCTTCCTTTTTTTAAAGGCTTCCCACATATATTACACTCGGATCTTGAAGTAACTGTTGCTGGAAGTGAAATAATACCGTTGAAAACAGTTGTCTAAAATAAGAAAATAGAAAACATATTTTAGTTGTAATTTTAGGGAATTTAATAATTTAATATATTTTGAGTGCTTATTTTGTACAAGAGCTCAAGTGAAGTAGTATAACAAACGTATTTCAATAGTAATTTAGGTCTATTTAGTCCCAATCTACTGATATGACTATAATAACTATAATTTTTTTAATTTAGCCCTATAAAAAATTTTATCCGTTATTTCTGTAAAAACTCCGTAAAAATGAGTCTTTCACGGATCCATTCACGGAAAATGAACATAATTCAATAAATTCCATGATATAAGGTTATTAATTCCGGAAATATGACCTTTTTATGGAAAAAAGATGGAATATAAAAAACGGATCGACTTTTTTTACAGGGTAGTTTTTAAAAAGAATTATATTATGGAATCTCAAATAATTTTCTCATTTTTTAATTGCAAATGAGTTCATTTCTTGGAAATTTTCATGGGTTTGCTGTAGATTTAGAAAATTTATATGGTGTTCTAAAGTATTTCAAAACATGATTATTTTTTAATAATGAAAAATATTTGGGTTTAACAGATGAATAAAAAGCAATTTACCTTGAATGTCTAATATTTTATTTTCTAAATGTCGTTTCTACATTGTAAATTATTCTTTTCTCTGGAAGTATTTGTGGTTATTTTTGAAATAATTTACAAATCAATTCCTACATGTTGGTAATATAATAATATATCTTTATATTTTTGATAAATTTTGCTGAATATGCCTACAAATATCACGAAATGGTAACATAATAAATATTCACCATTTGATACTTTTGTTAAATAATTATATGTATTTATTTATTGAGCAGGGCGTCATTGAAGACTGATATAGCCCTGCCCGCCCGCTCAGTCACAGTATTATGCTATGATTAGCCGAGTATTAGTGAGTGTACTAATATTATTATAATGTCGGTGGAGGAACCCGAAATATATATACTAAGGTGGCGGCCAAAAAATTTTACTATTAGCTGTACGCATTTTTTCAGGGCCGGAATTATGATAATTTCAGTCAGTACCCAAAAAAGGTAATAAATAGCTTTCTACCAGGAATTATCCATATAAGGAAAATTTTAATGATTTTTTTTTTGGATGATTATACGCAAACTTGAACCTGACCTTTTTATGTATATTTTGGGGTCCTGTCGGCGGATTGAAAATATCATGCATGATAAAAAAACTATTGGTAAATTCCAAATGATCTTTAAAGTAGAATTATTGTAACTTTTTAGACGCATATTTTTAAAAGTGCAAAAAATTGCTATCTAATTTTATAAAATTTCCTGAAACTTGCTAATTATAAAAACTATTTATAATTCATCTTGCACTAAAATCTTTCCTCGCACTTTTTAAATTATTCTTACAAGTGCATGGTCAGCATAAATCAAATTCTAACGTTCTTTCATCAAATTCACCTAAATTGAGATCAGATGGTGGAGTAATAAAGAAGAAATATCATGAGAAAGAGAATTTGATTAATAAACCAACATAATATGTTTATAATTAGTAATGATTGTTATTCGCTGTATGAATCATTAATTGTATTGTAATTGTTAAATAATGCTATCAATCATATATCGATATTAAATTAAACGATAACAAGAATTAGATTATTAGTATACCTGTACATTATTATCATACCGTACCTTTTATACTATATCATATATACCGTAACGATTTGCTATATATTTATTAAATGTAATGTTTGAAAATTAATTTCAAATCAAGCTTCAAATACTGCTAACTGAAGTTGTGCTTTAATGAGTTTCATTATTTCTTAGCAATAACATTGGCGTCGACCTTGGAAACTGTAAAGCCAGTAATCCTATCTCTGATATTATTATTTACAAGCAAAATTATCAACTAAGTATACTAGGGAACGGTTCTGGAATCCAGAGCAGAAGTTCTCAATTAAATATAACTGGTAAGAGTAATAATGCCCATAATTAGCCACAATCAAAGTTATAGTCACTTCGGTAATGGATAAACAGAATTATTTTCTATAGTAATAATTTACATCATGTATATTTTTTTGATAAATTATTCTAATTGTAATTGGCTAGTTGTGTCTCATGCAAAAAAATAAAACAAACCCTTTAATTCATACGTAATTACACATCCACCAGATCTATATATATAGAAGATAATAAACTAGACTTTTCTTTTGACTAAAATTATCTGCTAAAATTTATAGCTTATTTAATTTCTTAAGCATAAAATTTCAAATTATTATTAATCATAAACCAGTCTTCACTTTAAATGAACCAAACTACTATTGAAAGGGATATAACAAAGGATAGAGATTACTGAACACCGTGAAGTGCGTCATGCAAGTGATCGTGAACGAAAATGATAGAAATGGGCAAGGGAGACAGAAGAAACCGTGAGGTAAGGTTTACTAGTGGATGTGAAAAGAAACAACAGAAACAGGCATTTAAAATTTTGGAAACCCACTTTTTTTTTACCCAATCAAAAAATAAGTTTTAAAAAGCATGATTCAAATTTATAAGTCTGACAATGTATTTTTAGCTGAAGCATCAAGTTTAACATTTTATCCCATCGGTATTATGTATACACCGATGGATTTTTTTTTTTAAATTACTCCACCAGTGACCAGTATAAAAAAAGTATAAAATCCATCGGTGTATACGTCATACGCAATGAGATAAGCCTGTTATTCCATGGGAATCTAATTTAAAATATGCTCCCCTCCCTTCGGGGCTCCCAAGGTATCAGTGAATATTTCAGTTATTCGTTGATACCCATGGAATAACAAGTATGTATTCAATCACGTACAAAATTTTGCACTTACGTGGTCATAATATTATTCATTCACATTCCAATAGTTAATCACGTGAAGGATCATCGCGTGACTGAGTGGACAACCTCCGTACTAATAAAATTTAATACATAAAACTTATTACAATATTAAGTGTTTAACTTGAACCTTTAAATGCACTTTTTTGTGATGACAAATTTAGATAATAAATAATAACACATTTTTTAGTAGGAATAGAATAATGATAGTATAAAATCCAAATAAATAATTACTATAATGTCAGTAACCATGTCTTAAACTATTAATTAAAATGACGAAAGAAATTATAAATATTTTGTCAATGAAGTGAAAGATGAAGTTCTTATATTCATTTATAACCAAAATGATTAAGTTTGTTGCCGCAGTATCAGCTGATTTGATTAGCGACGGACTGAACAATTTTAGTGTTTATTAGTGTTGAATTATAATTTAATATAAATAATTATTTTGTTTTTTAAATTCTCATTTTTATTATTTTTATTTATTTTTAATAATTTCTTAGTTTTTTTGTTTCTTTTTTAAAAAAAAATAACAAAACTACATTGTAGCAGGGATGGCAACATAACCGTCATGATCGGTCATGACCGTGTCCGATATCGGTCAGTCAAAGACTTCTGACTGACCGTTTGACTGTCCAGTTTGACCGATCGCCTGACCGACCGCTTGGCCGATGTAACATTGAATTTTAGATGATTTTATTCAAAATTAAATAAAAAGTATTTACTGTAATTTGATCAATTCATATCATTTTATTTATCTAGTTGGTCAAAACGTCGGTCAAGCGGTCGGTCGGTAAGGCTCATAACCGGTTATGACCGACCGATGACCGACTATGACCGACCGTTGCCATCCCTAATTGTAGCACAAAGCAGGTCCGATCTCACATTATTGTTGGGACCTATCTGTATAATAAATTATTATGCATTGTGATTAATCTTACAAATCCATTACATATAAAATATCAGCAACCTAATTCATTTTCCATACTTAATGAGAATTTCATTATCATGTTTTCCGAGGACCTGAATATCTTTGAATAATCATGTATTTTCCTGAAAAAAAATATCAGAATTTTTTTGGATAACTACACGATTTTTGTCAGGAGATATTCTCTTCAAAATAGTGTCTTATTAATGTGTCACAAAAAAAATCGTGTAGCAATTTATTTGCAATGGATAAAAAAAAAAAACTTTTTTCGTAACAGCTTCTATTGTAAAATTGAGGATTTTTCGATTTCTCTAGGAACAATAAAAGATAAAATATATATTTTAAAAATGTTTGAAAATTTTGAAAATTGAATTTTTATATTCGTTGTTGGAAGGAATATTTTAATATGTTGTTATAATTATTTTATAATGCTACGTAATCGTTTTTACTCAAATAACTTACACTTTTTAGATCTTAGACGTAAGAAACTATACTTAGGTGAACAAATATACCATAATTAAACACCTCGAAAAATAAGTATGGCTCACATTATGATATTTATGTCAGAATATGTGGATCATAGGTCAATGTTATGGTAAAAAAAGTTTGCTTATTAAATCCTTTATCGATTTGGTTTAAAATTCAACTCAATATTCTGATAGTATATAATCTCGATATCCTAAATCCTAGAACGTCAAATTAAAATCCTGAATTTGTCATAATTCTGAAATGTTATAAATTTGAAGAAAAATCATACCGATTTTTGCTTTATTGCCGTTTTCAGAAATGTTGACAATTTGAATGTAGATCATTTTTTGCAAAACGAACACACCGAACACACCGAACACACATGAACTCATATGAACACACATAAAAAATTTTGCGAACCTGAAGTGGACATGTATAATTTTACTGCAAAACTATTTTTATCATCATTAGAAACAAAAAAGTTTGGAAATTTTGAAATTTTATACCGAACACACACCGAACACACTCCCAACACACTGAACACACCGAACACAAACAAATAAAAGCAAATACAAGTGAAATACA
>JADRCO010002389.1:0-13890 GCA_021464525.1 Rhizophagus sp. LPA8_4_AMF
CTGCTGAAAACCACAGGGGGTCTGCTGCAGATCAGCAGACTTTTGCTATAGAACGGCTTGCCATAGATACTTGTCTTTTGCAATATGTTTAATATTATAAATCGATCATAAGGCCACGCAAATTAATATTTTCGGTTCACTTCACGGCCGGGTCACTTTTTCAAATTCGACCAAAAAAATTATATATATAAAATTTTATCACGTGATTTTAAGTAATTTTATTGGTTAAAACTTTATTATTACGAATAATAATTTATATTTAAATATTTTATTTTATTTTCAAAAAAAAAGACCTCATGCTCATGCTTATGAATTCATTATTGAACGTTCCGAAATAAAACTAAAAATACAACTTATATATACCTCTGGATGATCTTTGAATGACCTAGACATTTGATGTCATTTGTTGAGTCATTTAGTATAATTTAAGCCAAACCTATAATTCCGGCCAGAATTATAAATTGTAAATCACGTGATATATTCACCTGCCAAAATTATTAGGTAATTTTCAAATGACTAAGTCATTTGTCATTTAACCTCGAAATGACCCAAATGACACACGGCATGACTAATGACCTAGGTCAGTTGATGTCATTTGGGTCCAACAATTCTCTAATGGAATTTTTTTAATAGAGCGAAAATTTTTTTCTTTACTCCTTCTCTTATTATTTACAATTGATACACTACAATCTTCACAATACAGATATTGTTCTCCTTAATTATTCTCTTCTTCACACTTTGTCCACAGTTAAATCAAAGAGCTTCTTTAAACAATCCATTTGAATAATATAGAATTTCAATGGGACTATTGCATGTTAGAGTATTATTAACTTAAATAATAGAAAATTATTTTTTAAGGAATCATTTGTGCTATGAGTACTTCGTATCTTTAGAGCTAGATATATTATAAGAATTTCAACTAAAAATCTTGTTGGTTCATCACTTTTATGTGATAATATACATTTTTACAGTATTGTGTATTTGGTCTAAAACCCATTTCGTTATTATTTTCATTTGATTTTTTTTTTCTCTTTTAAAGAAGGTCTATATTCTTCTGTCTTAACCATATAGCTCTTCAAATCTTTTATATTTTTTACCATCTAATGTTGGAATTTTGGGTGGGAAAGTTACGAATTTTAAGCCTTCCCAATCTTTTAAAGTTGCAGAGTTGCAACTTATTCGTAGGTAGTTTTAGTATCAAAACGGAACGAAAAAAAAATCGATTTCTGATTATAAACTAGCCGGTCACATGAAGTATAATAAAACTTTAAAATTTAAAATTGACCCAGGGACCCGGGTTTTATTTTTTATTAATAATGTTATGTGAACCGAAAATATTAATTTGCGTAGTCTAAAGTATCCATTCTAATGTTTTTCTTACATCATTATGAGCTGATAGCTGAATAAAATTGTCAATGTCATCATTTTCACTGGTTCAATGTTTGAAATCTTGTTGAAAATGTCGTTGCATAACATATATGATTACATATTTTACATATATTTTATATGACGACTTAATTTGTTTCTTTTTATCCATTAAACTTTAATAAATTGTAAAGGATGGATTCAGATTAATAGAATAATTAAGTGAAAAAAAAAGGTAACTGAAAAACAAATTTTATTTCAGTCAGCTTATTTAATCTGTTACGTAGACTGTGCTTATACAGTGGCGCTCAAAAGATTTGCATCACCGAAAAGATAAACTAATTTTCTGAATATCACGTGATCTAAATATGATAAACATCCGAAACTTAAATATCTAAAAATAGAAAACCAGAATTACCTAAAATCATTATTTGTGCCACAGAAATATTATACCAATAAATTTATTTGTTTATTTATTTCTAAAAATGGCGATGCGTTTCTTTTGAGCGTTATTTGTGCATAAAAGTTACCATATATAGAAACATTAAAATTATTTGTTTATTTATATTTACATCAAATAAATTTTTTTTCTCTCGGCCTATTTTTTAAATTTTTTTTTTAAATTTTTTTTTTTTAATATTAAAATGGCTCGCTTATCATTGGGAAAACGAACACGAATTTGTACTCTTATTAATGAAGGATATTCTTCCCGTTATATTGCTTCTAAAGAAAATGTTAACCAGTCTAGTGTCATTCGAATGAAGAAAAAAGTAGAAGAAACTGGTTCTGTAAAAGATTTACCCAAAACAGGTCGTCCTAGAATTTTTACTGGCCGTAATGAAAGAAATGTTGTCCGACTTATAACAACTGGTGAATGTTCTACTGCAGCTGACATCCAAAAAAAATTAAAAAGTGATGACCAAATTGATGTTAGCGTGTGCACAGTGAAGAGAACTTTGCATAGAAATGGTTTATCCTCAAGAATTAAGCGAAAAAAACCTTATCTCAAGAAAAAACATCGGGAACAACGTTTAAAATTTGCAAAAAAATATAAGAATTGGTCTGTTGAGGATTGGAACAAGGTTATCTGGTCAGACGAATCTAAATTTATGATTTTTGGGTCAGATGGTCGGCAATATTGTTGGAAAAAACCTGATGAGCCAATTAGAGACCAGCATGTCAAGCCTACAGTTAAATTTGGCGGTGGTCACATTATGGTATGGGGATGCTTCTCTTCTTTTGGTGTTGGCAACCTTGTACGAATTTATGGAAGCATGAATGGGGAATTATATCGACAAATATTGGACGATGACCTATTAGGAACAATCCAGTGGTATGAGTTGGACAAGGATGGGGTCATTTTCCAACAGGATAATGACCCCAAACATACGGCCAACCTAACAAAACAATGGTTTGATGATAATGGTATTAAATTGTTGGATTGGCCACCTCAATCACCCGATTTAAATCCTATAGAACATCTCTGGAATGAAATAGATAGGCGTCTAAGAAAATTGGAGAATCGGGTTCATAATCAAGATCAACTTTGGGATGCTATTCAAAAAATATGGGTAGAAATTGATGATGATTGTTTACTGAGATTAATAAACAGTATGCCTCAACGAATTGAGGATGTGATTAAGGCAAAAGGGGGTTATACGAGATGGTGAAAAATGGTTTGAGATGTTTTTTTGTTCATTTTTTATTATTTTGTTGATCGGTAATTTTGATTTTTATTAGCGTCAATAAAAACGCTCAAAAGAAACGCATCATCAAATTTGGAGTAAAATTTATTTTTTTTAAATATTTAATAAATTACATGAAATAAAATTTATATAATTAAATTCTTCAATATTTCTGAATAAAATGCATCTATTCGCATAATTTTTTAAGTTTTATATCAAAAGTTATTCTTAGTTAAACATTTTCATTCAGGTGATGCAAATCTTTTGAGCGCCACTGTATATGGTTACGTATTCTGTGTCAATATTATGCAAATGGATTATTTTATTGTGTGTTTCTACTGATGATCTTTCATTTTCGAAATTAATATATAAAAATTCACGTAAAAAGAACAGTATTACCGTTTATTGAAAATGAAAATGAAACTTGGGCAGAATGATGAATCTGAACCTAAAGGTTAAATTGATCTTAGTAAACTGTATAATTGGAGCAAGAATAAAAGGTTTACTTGAAATTGAAAAAAATTATAGTACTACTTCCCACAAAATCAATAAAATAATTCAATGAACGAATAATGTAGCTGAGAAGTAATTTATAATGATTAATATAATGAACTTGAGCGTAGTTAAATATAATAATGGATTTAAAGCTTTTATAATAGTATTAGGTCAATTAAAAATAATCACTTAGCTTTTGGTGATTTTTAACCAACAGGGCAACAAATACACTTTACATGAACAGTCCACATTGTATTGGCTTTTTCTAATTATCTAATGTAATATATATGAATATATAAAATGTAAATAAATATTAGTTTTTAAATATGTAAGTGTTAAGTTCACATCATAAAATTAAGCTACTTTTTGAATTCCTTTGTACAAGATCTAATAGTAACCGAATTAAAAAACTAAATAAGCAAAATAAATTTTTCTAATAAAATTATCCTAAAAATTGCTCCTATCACATTAAACTATTTTACTAAAGAATCATGATGCAAATAAAGTATGAACCAATGAATGTTATAATATTCCGGTCATTATTTTTGTTGAATGGGTACTATTTAATAGAATTGAAGTTATGAAAAATATTGGTAAAAGTAGTTTTGCTAAAGTGTGTTCTGCTATATAGATTGATGATAAGTAAAATATTATGAACAAGAAGATAGTGCTGAAAAAAAAGAACTCAAACTTATGAAAGACTAAATTATACATATCATCAGAGCATTAAAATTAATTTAAAGACTAATTTTTGAGTATTCTTTCAAGTATTTTTATTAATTGATAAGAAATTTCATTGTGGAAATATAATTAAGGCTTCAACTTTATTTGCGTAATTTTAATCAATGAAAATAATAAAAGGATTTTAAATTCCTTTGTCTGGAGCGTAGAAAAGGGCACTTATATTTCTACAAATTGAGTCACGTGGGTGTTTATTAAAATCATAAAGTTCATAAAGTTGGAAATAATTATCAGAATAATGTAGTAATGTAAAATATTTTATGATATGTTCTTAACTTGGGTTCAAATATTATGAATATTTTTTGGAATATTAAAAAAAATCATTACCATCATAAGATGCTGCATTTTATGGTAACTTCTTCTCTTTGGTTATAATTCGCAGCGAAAAATTTTATTAAAAAAAATTAAAAAATACAAAAAGTACATTTGAAATAATACGTGAAGTATTTACAAAATCATTTCAGTAGTCAGTACCAAATACCATAATACTGTAATAATGCTATGATGCTAAAAGGTCCAGCACCAGCTGTATCACTTATATTCCATATCAGCCTGGATAAGGGACCTTTCCATATAGACGACCTTGAGAAAGTTTCTTTGGAATAAAGGTGTAGCAACAAAATCACATGTATATTAAATTATATTTATACTTTTCTTCGTTTTGTTAAATCATATGACAACTGCGACGCGTGACACGTATACAAATTCTTCTACTTTTACTGAACCAAATTATTTTTTTATAACATTTATTACTTTGATAAAAATAATATAATTTTGTATAAAATTTTAATGGTTATAATAATGTAAAATATAATATAAATAAATAATGTACTGTAAATAATAAGTATATGACCATTTTAAAATTTAAAATTTAGTTTACCGTTATTCAAAAGAAATCGCCATCCCATTAACTTAGAATAGCAAAAAAAAGTAATTATTTTGTGTCACAGTGAGAATAATGTTAAACAGAATTTCAAATTATAATGGTAAAAAAGGAAAAAATTATTTATCAATAGCTTATTTTGATTTTAATCTAAATAAAAATGTACCGTCTTTATTTAAAATATATTATTATGATTTAATGAATCTATTTAATAAATTAAATTACGTTAATAATTATAATTTTTTTAGAGTTATAATTTAATTAATGAAATACCTGAAAATTCATGGTTATTATATCATCATTTTGTTCATAATAATCTTCAGAACTTTTTGGCTCTGGAAGATTACTAAAATTGAGTAGACTATTAGTGTAATTAGCTTTTAAATGCATTTTATATGATGAGCTAGCTAAAGGTATATTATTATCATTGGTTACTTGCAATTCTACCGAATGGTCATACTTAAATTCCCATAATTTATCTCTAACTTCAAATGCCGTTGGTCGATTTAATGAATTTGCATCTAAGCATCTTTTAATTAATACACAATTAATGGAGGTAGCTTAATGTTAAACCTTGGTCTAAGTCCTAGACAAATTTCGTTGCTAAAAAGTCATCATTAATTAAATCATGATATGGAGATAATCAAGAAATAACTTCATACATAATTATTCCAAAGCTGTAAATATCAGCAGCTTCAGTATAACTTTTTCCTCCTAAAATTTCAGGAGCAATGTAAGGCAAAACATCATATATATAATTTTTTGTATTTTCTGATGGCTTATAATCTGCAGGTTTACATATCCCATATCTATTATAAGAATAGTTTCGTATATTTTAGTATATTACCAGTATGTAGATCTCGATGAATTATTTCATTTCCATAAATATTTTCAAGTCCAGATGCAACATTGTATAAGTAACTGATTTTAATTTTCAAATCTAATTTATGATTTTCTTTTAAAAAAACCCTTAAGCCTCCATTCTCTGCATATTTCAATATTATCATGTCTCTGGATCTTGAGTTATTCCATATAAATTAATAATAAATGAATTATTATCAACTTCATTATGTAATGCAATCTATATAAAAATATAAATAATATATCATTAAAATTACTCCGAATTTTATCAAATAATAAAAATAAATTGTAACCTCATTCATAAATTCTAATGTGTCATCTTTTGAATTATTTAAACTTTTCAGAGCTACAAACGTATTTTGACCTATCCTTTCCAATTTTGATAATTATCATCCCAAAAACTGATGTTTCCATCAATCCAATTTGCTTTATATACTTTACCTATATATTCATCATCATAAAATTTATCATAAGACATCTATTCTAATGCTTTTTTCACATCTTTAAGAGATGATAGTTGAGTATTTTGAATAAATTTATCATTATCATCATTACCATTAGTCCAATTATTGAAAGTTTGTTCATAGCATACAATATTGCATTTTTTACATTTACTATTATTCAAAATCATCATATAATCTTTTATTTCAGGATCCGGCTTGTGCGATTCCATAAAATTTACTATTATCTGTTCCGGTCTATTAATATAATAATTAGTAAAAAATTATAATTCACCAGAATTTAAATGAAAAATAATTTATAATACATTGTCTGTAAATTCTAACATAATATTTTTTGAATTATTTAAACTTTTCAGTTCTACAATCATATTTTAACCTTCCCTTTTCCAATTTTTATTTTTAATATCCCAATCAATTATATTTCCATCAATCCAGTTTGCCTGATACCTGTCATTTGCAATATATTCAATATTATAAAAATCGATTATAAGGTATCCATTCTAATGCTTTTCTCACTTCATTGTGAGCTGATAGCTGGGCATATTGAATAAAATTGTCAATGTAATCATTAACCACTGGTCCAATTTTTGAAATCTTGTTGAAATGTCTTGTGTAACATATACGATTACATACTTTACATATTTTATGTGACGACTTAATTTGTTTCTTTTTATTCATTAAGACATTAATAAATTATAGTTGAACTCAGATTAATAGAATAATTGAAGAAAAAAAGACAACCGAATAAAAATTTTATTTCAATCAGCATATTAACCTAATTATATAATGTTTAAAACCCGTTAGCCTCATAAATTATAGTTTCATGTTGTGGATGTTGGATAGATCCTACAATATTAGTAAGTTCCACAAGGGCTAAAAATCTGCATGCAGTTGCATACACAAGAAATATAGATTCCATTTATCATATAAAGTTTTTTTTTTCATTCATAAAAATCTAAACAATCACAATGTAATTTATATAAATTATGATAATTTAAACGAAACTATAATTTACATTAAAACTAATGACTTAAAATTTTATAGAATTAACATTTAATTAAACATAAATTCTGATGTAAAACATACAGTACTATTTAAATATACTGCTGACATGTTATGTGATTCTTTTAACTCTTTCAGTTCAAATTTTAGTAAGTTTTAGTTTTTCTTTTTTTCCAATTTTCATTGTCTGTTTTGGTAAATCTAATTTCACCAATTTGTTTCAAATTTATCAAATGGTAATACAGTAAGTACTATTTGGAAATAGTTTTTAAAATTTTCAGATAATGATTTATTTCTATAAAATAATTTTTATTAATAAATTAGAATTTTTATTAAGTCCATAAATTTAGGACTTTAACTTTTTATATTAAATTGAAATTGATCATGATATATATTTGTGAAAACAACTTATAAACCATTATTCCTACAACGTTTGTAAGAGACCTCTATTATAAATATCTTAATACTAATAATATTATACTAGTATTATACTATCCAAAAAATGTTATTGAGAAAAACGTTTTTAGCTTGAGCATAAATAAAATATCAATTAAATGGCAAATTTTACAATTTAAATAATAAAGGTTATTTTGCTTAATAACTTTGTGTTACAATTAATTACCACAAATTCATTAATCAGTTAATTAATTCAATACGCCACTAGAAGTATTATTACATAATAATTGTAAGCGAAAAGAACGAAAAGAAGGAATTTCATAAAGTAATGAACACTAAATTAAATATTTGTACCTTATGATTTTTTTCACTTCCATTTCCATAACAAGAAACTTCTTGAGATCCATCACCCAATAAAACTGTATTACTGTAAGGTGCTGGTTTATTAGTACTAATGTGGTAAAGGCTAACAATATCGCCATTCATCAAATGACCAACATCATAGGAAGTGGTAGAATTGTAACGTTGAATAAGCCAATCACTATCAATACCTCTATCCGAACACATGGTCACTAGTTATAAAATTTTTAAATTGAATACAAAAAGATAGCCATTTATTAATACAGTATATTAGTTCAAAAATACCTTGTTGCTGTTTTGATATTGGTGTGACACTATCATTATTACTAGTATCATGAGAATGTTATTTCTTGATGTTTTAATCCAATAATTTTATTACGAGATATAAGGTCTCCTTCTTTTATACTTTTACCACTGGCTCCAATTACACTCCAAACATTGTTTTTGAAATCTATTTTATGACCACTACAAACAACCTTTATAAATAAATTGTTTGTAATTTTAATGATATTATCCAACATTAAAATGAAAAATATTACATATACCATAAAAAATATTGCGTATACCATATATTGCTGGTGGCCCAAGTCATATTTGATTCTATTAGTAGACAAAATATTTTCCAGTAGATACATGTATAAGAGCAATTTTTGATCCATATACAATTGGTTTTTTCTGAGATTCATTCTTTTTTTTTTGAGATGAAAATAAAAAAATTTAATAAATAGTTTAGACGTAAAGACAAAATATGTGAAATTGCGAAGTAACTTACAATAAAATCTTCCATTACTTCTTCAGGGGATAAGCGCCAGTTGAAATAACGAACATTGCTATTCATATAAATGATTCATTTAATATTTTATATTAAATTAAATTACTATAATTTTTCAAATCATACCTAATTTCATCATTAAATGAACGATGAGAGTGACTGGTACATCCAATATGCAATGGTCCATCATTAAAGTTAACCTTTTGCACCATAACTTTCGAAATGCCATAGAATCCGATCCATATACCATCCAAATATAGATCTAATCTTTTTTCAGGATCAGAAAGTGTATAAGCTATATGGTACCATTTGTTTAGTAAAAGTCCATCATCAGGCTCATGAATTCCAACATCACTATCCCAGTTGCCTGTAAACCGAGCATGCAATGCAGATTTATTTGGCGTCAACTGGAGAATGGGAGTACGGATAAGACGTTCGGTACCTAATATATTTATATTTATTTCATTATCAGAGAAATATCAGTTAAAATATTCAAAAATCAACAATAATCTTATTAGCAAATGTTTTTATAAAAAGTATAATTAACCCTGCCCTTATGAAAAATTGTAGCCCAATTAGAACGATGATTGTGAATTTTTAGTCGTAATGTTATTGATAGCTTATCATTCACTGCGGGCAAATCAGCATGCGCAAAGACTCGTTGATCCTGTTCTCCTATGGAAGTAGGACTTGAAATGAGTTCAACCCACTCTCTGATGACGTGTTTCATCATTTTCTGAAAAAAATAAATAAATAAATAAACAAATGAATAAATAAAAATAAAAATAATTCTAGATATAAATAGGAACAAATAAATTTAAAGACTGATAAAATTCAAAGTTTTAAGTACCAGATTTTGTATACGAGAGAGAAAAATTCCAAAGTTGCTTAAAAATCAATGACAACGTTATAAATTATAGTCTCGTAGATGTTGATCTATCAATATTAGTAAGTTACACAAGGGCTAAAAATCTCGTACCACAAGAAATATAGTTTATAACTAGTATAAATTATTTAATATATTTATCAAAAACGTTATTTATACAAATTTATGTAGTTTCAACCGAAACTATAATTTACATTAGAACTAATGAGCATACAAACTTAATACAAAATGTAATTTAATTTATCACTAATTATTGGATGTATGGTCCAATAACTGTCTATTAACGGACCCTCCGCAGGTTAGACGTCACATCATGTACGCTCAGTTTCAGGTAATATGGACGTCCACTTGACGATAAGTCATATGATAAATACTGCGCATTCGTTGATTTTATACGAAATTATACTAAAGATAATATAAAGATATGTATGAAATTTTTATTTGAATGAAATTAATTTTTTAATTTAATTACCTTGAGAATCGAACTTAGGGTCCTAGGTACTGATCTAATCATCTAAGCTATTTAAGCTTTTAATTTAAAATACATATGTTTTTGAAAACCATGTAAGCTAATATTAATAAAAACATATAAACCATAATTTATTATGAACTAGACAGTTATTGGACAGTCTTTTAAATTTCGTCATATAACTGTTATAAAACAGTATTGTCCAATTACTGTCCGTACTCCGTAAACATAATAAATATAACGATGACTTAATAGTCAATTAACAGTTATTAGACATTATATTTCGTTAATTTTACGTAAAAATCTTAAAGTAAAACCCACAATTTTGATCAGGGATAGTCATGGACTGCCTGATAATTTAGTGATGTTGCTAACGTATTCTGTTATTTACTATGATCTGTTTAAAAGTTACTATGTTCAGTTTAGTTTTTCTTTTTCCAATTTTCATTTATCTATTTTGGCTAAATCTATTTTTAACAATTTGATTCAAATCTATCAAATAGTGAACCATTTCACATTCTTCAATTAAATCTTTTTTGAAATAAAAATAATTTTGTGAATGAAATTTATTGGATTAGGATTTTTATTGAGATTATGTTATATTTGATGGAAATTAATCGAAATTGATATTTAACTTATTTACGATATATTTTAGTAAAAATATTTAAATTTATTAAAAAACAATTATTCTTTACAATGTTTGTGAGAAACCTTTATTATAAGTGTCTTAATCCTAGCTATTTTGATACTAGATAAATTAATATTGAGAAAACTGTTTTTAGCTCGACATTATATCAAGTCATGAATATTATTACATGTGTGTAAGGAAAAATTTGAACGTTTTTGAAACTAATTAAGTGGTAAATTTTAATTAAATATTCTCATACCGTCCAAGGCTAGGAATATTGTAAATTGTAATGAGTATTATAACTTAAGCAATTAAAAGTTATCATTAACTTCCACAAATTCATATTTAGTTAATTAATTCAATACGCCACTAAAAGTATTATTATATAACAACTGTAAGAAAAAAAAGAAAGAATTTCATATATTAAATAATTGCATTTTATTCGTACCTTATTACTATTTTCACTTCCATCTCCATAACAAGAAACTTCTTGAGATCCATCACCTAATAAAACGGCGTTACTATAAAGTGCTGGTTTATTAGTTCTGACATGGAAAAGGCTAACAATATCGCCATTCATCAAAAGACCAATGTCATAGGAAGTGGTTGAATTGTAACGTCGAATAAGCCAATCATTGTTATTATCCCTATCCGAACACATGGTCACTAAATATTAAAATTATAAATTGTTAATAAAAATATTAGTATAAACTTATCTTTTGTATCAACTTGATAATACCTTGTTGTTGTTTTGTTATTGGAGTGGCTCTCTCATAACTAGTACCATGAGAATTTAAATAACAACCTGTTGCTTGATGTTTAAATCCGATAATATTATTAAGAGACACGGGGTCACCTTCTTTTATACTTTCACCATTGGCTCCGATTATAGTCCAAACATCATTTTTTAAATCTATTTCTTGACCATCACAAATAACCTTCATAAATTTCATAAATAAACTTTACATTAAAAAATTTTTTTTTAATACAAAGGAATGACAACGAAATAAAATATACGTATAGTACCATATAGTGCTGGTTATTTTGACCCAAGTCATATTTGATTCCTTTAGTAGACAAATATCTTCCAGTAGATAGATGTGCAAGAGCGATTTTTGACCCATATACAATTGGTTTTTTCTGAGATTCATTCTTTTTTTATTTGAGATAAATAAAAAAATTACTAAGTAGTTTAGTTGTAAAAAAACATGATGCGACATTATAAAAGTATCTTACGAAATAATCTTCTATTACTTCTTCAGGAGATAAACGCCAGTTGAAATAACGAAAATTGCTATTTATATAAAAGGTTCATTTAATGTTTGGTATTAAATTAAATTAAAACACTACATTTTAAATATTACCTAATTTCACCATTAACCCCAGGATGTACGTCAAAACGTCCAATATGCAAAGGGCCATCATTAAAGGCAACTTTTTGCACCTTAACGTTCGAAATGCCATAGAATCCGATCCATTCACCATCTACATAAATATCTAATCTTTTTTCGGGATCAGAAAGTGTATAAGCTATATGGTACCATTTGTTTAATAAAAGTCCATCATCAGGCACATCAATTCCAATATTAGAGTCCCAGTTGCCTGTGAATCGAGCATGCAATACAGACTTATTCGACACCAACTGGAGAATGGGAGTACGTATATTAAATTTTGTACCTAATATATTTATATTTCATCTTATGATAAGTGAAATTATAATTTTAAAAATATTCAAAAGTCAACCATAATCTCGTTGACAAAGCCTTTATAAAAAACGTAATTAACTTTACCTTTATGAAAAATTATAGGCCATTGAGAATACTTGTGAATTTTCAGTCGCAATGATATTGATAACTTATTATTCACAGCAGGCAAATCAGCATGCGCAAAGACTCGTTGGTCCTGTTCTCCCATGGAAATAGGACCTGAAATGAGTTCAGCCCATTCTTTGACGGCGAATTTTGGCATCATTCTTTAAAGAAAAAATGAATAAAATAAAAAAAAATAATATAGATGATGGAAACAGATAAATTTAAAGATCAACAAAACAAAGTTACAAGTACCAGATTTTGTACAAAAGTAAAAAAAATTCAAAATACTTAAAAAGCCATGAACCTTACTATATATTATAGTCTCATGGATGTTGATCTTACATTATTAGTAAGTTTCACAAGGGCTAAAAATCTATATGCAGTTGTCGTGTCACAAGAAATATAAATTTAACTGCATAACTGAAATATAAAGTACTAAAAATAAATTACCTACGTTATTTATTCAAATTTATATAGAATTATAATTTACATTAGAGAAAATGACAAAAAATTTTTAAAATTAAACATTATTTACTAAAACATATAAACTTAATGCAAAATGTACTTAAATTGCTAGCTGTTCGATATTCTTTTAATCTTTTAAAAAGTAACTATGATTGATTTAAATTTTCTTTTTTCCAATTTTCATTTATCTGTTTTGGCCAAATACATTCAACTATTTGATTCAAATCTATTAAATAGTAACCCCTTTCACAATCTTTAGCTAATGGTTCATTATAATAAAAATAATTTTGAGCTGGATTAGGATTTTTATTGAGGTTATGTTATATTTTGGTGAAAAATTAATCGAAATTGATATTTAACTGTTTATGATATATTTTTAGTAAAAATAATTTAATTTTATTAAAACCAATTATCCTACAATATTTATTAGAAACCTTTATTATACGCATCTTAATTCTAGCTATTTTGAAAATAATATTGAATAAACTGCCTTTAGCTCAACATCTTTTATCAAGTTGTGAATATTTCATGCATAAAAAAAATTTTGAGAGTTTTGGGACCAATTAACTGGTGAATTTTAATTAGATTTGACAATTATTAAAAATCATAC
>JADRCO010002390.1:0-13889 GCA_021464525.1 Rhizophagus sp. LPA8_4_AMF
AAAAAAAAAAAAAAAAAAAAAAAAAAAAAAAAAAAATGTATATGTACTACATTTAAAATATTACTAATGCTAATAATGTATGTTTTTATTTAATAAATAGATGATGATAAAGATAATACAGAAAACTAAGTTTCTTTTATTTATTTGCATAGTTTTATAATATTTTGTTTAAACAATATACATTATTTTATAATTTATGAGTAACTAATTTATTATAGTTATTTTAAATATCATTTCAATTTTTAAATTTTTTTATGAAATAAATGGGAGGTATGAAATATCTATTGGATAAATTTGATAAATTTGTGTGAAAAAAATGACTCAGCCTATCAAAATCATATCTGATTTATACATAATACATTTAATAATTGTTAACAAAATCTTTGTTTAATTCATCACAAGTGGAAATATATATGTTAGTTGTGTTTGTTCAATTTGCGTCAGGTGACAGTTAACTGTTAACATGTGTCAGATGGAACGCATGTCACTCTTCATATATAACCAAACATAATTTTTTTTTATTAAGTAAAATTCACATTAAAAAATATTTAATTCCAAAATATTAAATTAATAAATTAATTAGACTCGGAATCTCAGACCCATGGAAAACACTTTTCAAATAAATTTAAGATATTATTTACAAAAACGAACTCAATTATAATTTTGATCACATGTTTGGATAGTGCCTGGATAGTTAACGATAAACAAGTTATAAACTAGTATTTCTTTAAAGTTATAGATGATGGTTGAAAATCAGCTGAAAACTGAATTTTTTTTAATATTGTTTAAATTTTTTAAAATCGAGAAATGATTTACGGATTGCGTTAAGCAGCCTAATAAACCCCCTGAAAATCAGTGACAAAGTTTAATGAATTTATTGCCCTAAAATTTAATATTGCATCTAAAAAAAAAAAAGTTTGGCCGTTTATCAGAAGTTGGTTAAACAAAATAATTTATTTATGACAAGTACATTCGAAACGTTAATCACTATTTCAGCAGCTGTGATTATATAGAGAACCAACTATAAAAAAATACGCAAATTTAAAAAATTTCATTTGAACGAAATTATTCGGTAAGAATGAAATTAAGAGTCACAAGATGTTTCATGCGCACATAATTTTCCTTACAACTATTAGATTGATTCCTCCAATCTTTTTTAATTGACAAGGCTAATTCTATTGGGATCTTAATTCTTTCCTTTCCATCAACAGATCTTAAAATATTACTGTTGATTGTAATATAATTGACTTGATTATCCCAAAATTGACATAAAGTATCTACATTCGTAATAATTACAGGAAACTTCTTTTTAATTTCCAAGATTTTGTCATTCTTTTGCTGAGATAATTCTTCTAATCTCTTTCGCGATTTACATTTACTATTTTTGTTCATCCATGAGAGATATAATGTAGGTTTTGTTATACGCAAAAAAATCCACATTAATAAAGCTATAAAGATACCGAAAACAATGGCATTCATATATTGCGATACGTGAACCTGATGGTTCAATAAAGGGATTCCGGTTGTTTGTTTATTACAAACCCAGGAAGGACACCAAGTTGTATTTTCATCCTTTTGTGATCTCCTATCCTTTTGTGATTCTCAATCCTTTTGTGATTCCCAATTCTTTTGTGTATTCTCATCCTTTTGTGATTCCTCATCCTTCTGTTGTTTCTCATCATTTGCTGGTTTTTTTATCCTTTGATGCATTACGACCGGATGCCCTAACCGGGCCTAACGCTCTCCACAAATATCTCTGGTATGTTATTGCATGCGTTATCTTGATTAGATGAAAGAGGATCACAATGATTATTTTGATAAAATATAAATGTACTAAAGAAAAAAGATAAAATCGGTATGGCAAATTCTGGATTTTTAATTTCAATTTGTTCATTATTTGAATCATCTATCACATAAAAATTGTTAAAACATTCAAAAAAGTCTTGATAATCTTGTCTTAATTTATTTGTACTTTCTCGTCTATCTTTCGTATCACTTAATAAATATGATAAAATTATTAAATTTGTTTCTATAGTTTCACTTTCTTTTGAAAACGTTTCCATATATGTGGCGGCATCTTTAGAATACGAAGAATGCTTATAAGATTCTTGAGCTCTTCTTTCGGTTTAAGTATTAATTGAAATAAATTTTTTAATTTCGGTATCATTCCCTTGAAGTTCGAGTGCTAGTTTTCTGTATTTGTTAAAAGATTCTAATACTACATTCGTTTGATTTTCGAGAATATCTAGAAGTGGAAAGTTTGGATTTTCCCATAATTCTAAATCTATCGTTATCATATCGAAAAATATTCTTTGAAAAAAAAAAAAAATGTTTGAAGAAAATTTGGAGGGAGGAAAGGACAAAAAAAAAAATAAAATAAATAAAATAAATAAAAATAAAACAAAATAACAACAGCAATATTTATATATAAATATATATAGAAATAATAAAATATTTTGTCGTGTTTAATTACATAATTTTTCACAGGTCGTGATGTCAATTCACACTAGGTAACACAATTTATTACCCTTTTTTAAACAAGGAACTCCCTAAAAATTTTTCGTGGTCCATGTTTAGGCGTAGAACGCGCATTTTTTTTTTATTCAATTTTTCAATTATTCACGAGACTTGTGATAACTGTGAACGAAATACTTTAAATCATTATATATTTATATTTCAAATAAAACACTATATGTTTAATTTAAATAAGTGATAATGATGATAATAAAATAAATAAAAATAAAAATGTTTTTTATCAATTCCGATTAGAATTTCCCGTCCGATTTTCCTAACGCTTTGCATATCGTGTTCGTACTTTATGAAATATAAACATTTTTCTTGCAGAGGTAAGTATTTTCGCATTTCATAATTTCAAGCATTATCAAGTTCTACGTATAATTTTAAACTTTAATTATTACATAATACTTTAGCTTCTACTCAAACGGTCTCATAGGTGTGATTAGGATGATTATCACTAATAATATTTCCTAAATTTTTGCTAAGATCCTCCAAATGGTTTTGTGAATGTCAATAAGTTTTGAAAATATCCATTTGAGTTATTATAATTGGATTCAATTTGTTATAAATTTCTTTTAACTCAATAATTCTAATACTTAAATCTATAATTTATTCTCGATCTTTTGAATATTAACTCCAATTTTTTTGTAAATTGAGAGCCTAATGTCATTGAAATTACCATTATAGCAATGACAGAAACTAAGAATTCTTTACTAACTGTTGATAGAAGAATAAAATCGATTATAAAAATGAATTATTTTCACAATTACAATTTGGAATAAAAGTAATTGAATGAATCCTAAATATTTACGCCATAAATCCATAATTATATTGTAGTTAATATTACAAATTCTATGTACTTCGGCGTGATTCGAAAAAAAAGGTTTACATTTTTTTCGTTCTTATGGCCTATACCCTAATAAATTATTTCATCTATCTTAAAATGAAATGAAATGACTAAAACAATTTGATTGAACAAAAAAGAAAGAATAGTGCATACATCATACATATGCATAATAACACGAGAAAGTAATGCATTGACAATATCTTATTTTCTCATACTAATCTTTGTTTAGTTTCATTATTTCTTCAAATTGACCAAATACAGTAGTTAGTTATATCCCATTGGACAATGATAAAGAAATTCATTATGGAAAGAATGAAAAAGTAAAATTGTTTCAATGATATAGATCACATCCCTGATACAATAAGTCTGATCATGTGATGCTTAATTGGGTTATTTTTTATACTAATTGTAGAATTTCACTTTATCTCACATATCAAGGTTCATCGTATGATAATCATCTTGTAGTTATGAAATCTGAGATATTTATTTTTTTGAAAGTTCAATTTTTTCAGATGGGATTACAGCAATTATTAGTTGACACTTAATAATATCAAATTATATTAATAATTCAATCGATATTTAATTAATTTTTAGTCGACACCTAATAATATCAAAAACGATTAATCAAAATCAATCATCGTTTACGACATTCATATTAAAAAACGAGCCAGGAAGTTATAGTATATGGAAGGTTAACTCAGAAAAAGGTAACCGAAGATAAATCGAGTCTTCGCAGTTATTGGTAGATTAATTTTATAGTCAACAGTTAATAATATCTGTAAATTAATCAATTGATAAAAAGTCTAAAATAGTTTATTAATCGTACTTTAAGTTTTTTAAAAAAGAAGTTTCTAGTTGATATCCAAACTAAGATAATAAAAAATTTTTTTTTATTAGGATATTAAATATAATTTTTTTTTATTAATATAAAATTTTCGGAATTTTTTTCTATTTATGACGAACATTTTACTCTTTATTTAAATAACAATTTCAAATAATTCAAATTCTAAAATGTACGAATCAACAATTTTACTGATCTGTTTTTCATAAGTTGTACGTTTACAATTGATTTTTAATTTATTATTAGGATTTTGGCATAAACTCAGGTCACCCTCACCAAATGATGGACCTTTACTATATCCAACGATATATCCTATAGCATGCTTTTCATTTTTTACGCGACTTAAAATGTAATTTTCAATATCATCATTATTAAAAGAGAATATAAAACTATCCTTAGTAGTACCATAACCACCATCAAAATTCCATCCAATCGGATTATATCCTCCAAGAATTTCGTTACTACCTTCAACTTTAACAAATGTTACAGTATGAGGTTGATCTATACAAATTTCATGGAACTTTTTAAACCTGTTATGCACTCCACTAGACCCATCACGAGAATCACGATATAATAATTTGAATTCATATGAAGTAATCAGTTTATCTGTAATTTCTAATCTATTAATCCATTTTGAAATTATTTCAGCATGCTGAGGTGTAATTATCTTAGAATCAATATTTTTTTCAATCTTGTTAGTTGAAACGTATTGTTTATTTTGTTTATTCAATAAAATATTATCATATCCCATTAATCGTCCCGTAGAAGTACCTGATGCAAATGATATATATTCTTGCGACTCCTTGTCACTATTTGTAACTCTAGCAATATTTAATGTAGATTTTCGTTTTGAAGTAGATATACGAGGTAATGATTCCTTGCTGTCATTTTCCAAAAAATGATTTAATAATTCTCTATATAATTCCTTTGGTAGTACTTTTTTGTAAGGTAATACTTTCTTTGAAAATTCTTTTGAATTTAAATCATGAAATCTAATAAAAGGGACACATTGTTGTAAGGTATTTTTTAAAGTGTTAAAATCATCCTTTGAAAAATTTGTAAGATCAGAAGGAAGTTCTGGATTTTGAGCGAGTCCCCATTTAATTACGTGTTCCCATACTTGAATTTCTTTCATTCGAAGATTATCATTTTGGATAAGCTTGATTAAAAGTCTTTTCGGAATTGTAGAAAAATTTGGAGAATTAAATATCTTGTCTGGTTCTTTGGAAATTAAATTAGTACAATATTCTTGAAGTTCCGGGAAAGAATCGTTTTCAAAGCATGTCTGATATATTAATTCAAAATTTTGTTCCAACCAGTTTGTTTTGTTTTCAATTATAAAAGATTCTATATGAGGAATTAACTCATGAAGGTTAAGTTCACTAGCAGTAAGCAAGATTTTAATGATATCTGAAATATCATATTTTTCCAAAGAAAGTCTTCCTCCATAAATGTATCTGAAAAAGAATTAGTTGCTTGTAATTAAAAATATATACATACACTAGTTAACGCAAAAAAAATAAAATATAAAACTTTGTACCTTAATAATATATGAAAAAATTCAGGTGAAATATTTGGTAATTTAATATTTGTCAAAATTCCATCACTTTTTTTTTTATTAGTTGATAAAATTCTTCGCAAATAAGGAGAGCGATAGATTAAAATAATCATATGGGCACGAAAAACTTTAACATGAGGGTCACTACCAACTTCTATTGTAATATCATAATATTCATCATCTTCAAAAATTTCGAGTAAATTTTGTGATAATTTTGGTAAAAATTTATCAGCCATTATAAATTATAATTTTGAAAGGAAAAGGATGAGAAAATTTTGTTCAAACTTTTTTTTGAATAAACTTATTTAAGCGTTGACCGGTTAAAATTACCTCCGTAAAGTAAGGTTAGAGATGTGCAACAGAGATCATACGTTACATTTTAAGGGATCATTTTTTATCAAGTGATTTTTCATACCGCACTTTAAGTTAGCTGCGTAACATTTCAAAGTCATAAAATGTTCCTTTGTTTTTTAAGCTAAACGTTTCAGCTAGTTTTAAGAAGATTTTGTCAGAAATGTCGTTTATTATAAGTGATAAAACTTAATCACGGTCATGTTTTTTTCATTTTTGCGTTAAATACTTATGTTTGAATAAGACACTTAATTTTTATCTATACTAATTTAAAATTTTAAATAAGTATGCGGATTATTTGCTGTGTGTTGCTTAAATAAATAATTGATAGAAATAAATTTTTGCAAAATTATACGAATATCTTGATGAATAAAATGTGTCAACAAAGTAACTTTCACTTTTAATATTAATCTAAATTTTCGGTTTTGTATTCGTTGTTAAATTGTATATTCATTCTTATATTTAAAAAGATCTAGTTTTTAATTCTAAAGTTTTAAAGAACGGATTATTATCGAAGAAGAAGAAATAACAATTAGATTCCTACGAATGTTTATGGTATGACGTTTATTTTTTGTCAACATCAGTCATGTATTCTATATACCTCTTTCAATTTACGGTCAAAAAATACGAATATATGATATTTGAAGTGTTTGCTATCACTTCATTTAAATTTGACTACAAATTAGGATGAAAATTTCTTTTTTAAACAAAAAGTCAAATTATATAAATGACTAATAATAAATCTTTGTCAAAATTATCGTAAATTTTAATCAAAATTTTAGATAAAAGATATTATGATATTACATTTGAAGTTGGTAATGGCCCTTATGTTAAAATATTTCGTGCTCATATGGTTATTTTAAATTATTATTCTCCTTATTTGAGAAGAGTTTTATCAACGAACGAAACAATAATGATGAAAAATTGATGCGTTTTGTTGGATTTCAATACTTGCCAATTATTAAATACGAAAAAGTGAAATTATATTTATTTGTGTTATATTTATATATTTTATTGGACAACAAAAAGAATTAAAAAATTTACTTGAAATTTATTTATATCAACAAGTTTTGATGTGAAAAGTTATTTTTGCTCTAGAAATTAAAAGGGTTCGTAGTTTGAATTGAAATAATGAAATCCGAGATAACAACACCACATTGACTATAAATTTTTATTTGAATATATTGGAAGATTTGGAGTAGGTAACTAATAGAGTCTCTTCCATAAAATAATTTTGAGTCGAAGGATAGGACATTATAATATTTCGAAAACAGCAATTATAATTCACTTGTGTGACTTATCTAACCTTTTATTGAAGTTTCTCATTACGTTATTTTATGGGTCGATCAATAAGAATATTAACTAGTAAAAAAGAAAGATAGTGGAGCACGCGAAAAAAATGAAATTTAAGGTTAAGATTTATGACGAGTTATTTATTCAGTTCTATATTAGTCAGTTCGTTGCTGATGAGGCTTGTATAAATTTTTTAAATATTTATTGTATTGTATATACGGCAACATTATAAATAGTGTCGTACAGAACTCAAATTGTTTTCTATTTTTCAAAAAATTATTATAAAAAGAAGATAACTTTATTTATATTTATATTGTTAGAAAGATTTATTAAGTATTTATTATTTAGAAAATTTTATAAATTTCCCTTTTCCTTTATCAATTGCACAAATTTTTACCTAATAACATCTGCAAAATAAAATAATATATTATTAATAAATCATATAGTATCATTCTAATAATAGAAAATATATATATAATACTGTATATTGTAATCAAATAAATATTAACAATAGAAATATGATTTAAATAAATATATTCTTGATAGCCATATTTGTCAATTAATTCATAAAACAAGTAATAAAAAAAATAAATAGTTTACCATTATATCAAAATAGGATATTATATTTAGTGCATTTTTTATTCTGTTTATTGTAAGGTATATTTAGTATATTAATTGATAAACATATTTAAATTCAGCTATTCTTAAAAAATAATAAAAAGACTAGGATAAATAATAACAACATATTATGTTTTTTATTTTTTGGAACCAAGTATCATGTTTTTTACAAAGTACTATACAATTAAGCAGATTTTTTATATTTTCATAATACCATATATACGTATGTACACTCACTATTTATATAGATAACTTAATATCAACAGTAAAAGTTAACTTAATGTAAGGACCTACAAGCGATGGACGTATTCGCCACACACACTAGATGAGATATGTTATATATTTCACTAAAGTATATTGTTGGCTATATATACCTGAAGTTATGCTGCCAATTCTGAAATTCAAAATATAAAAGATGAAATATTATTTAGCTCAACTAGTAAAATATCCCTACAATTAAAAGATTTATGAATCTTCACTAATAATAAAATTGTATTTACCATTATTGATTTATAGTGGCTTTTATATATTATAATTATGGAATGATATTGCAGGTTACGTTAACAATGAATGTAATCGTTTCAGAGTACAATGTAAGTAATATGGGAAGAAGAAGCAGAGATAAAAATATTTAAATATCTGCAAGTGCTATATAATTAGTAAAAAAGCAAATTTCCATATATATGTTGGTATTATAACACTGACAAGTGAAGGTGGATTACAAAATTATTAGGAAAAAAATTTTACAAGAGCATAAATTGGAAACATATATTTGAAAACGAATAGAAGAAAAGCATGTATATACAAATTACAAAGAGTTTTGAAATCTATAAAAAGTGAAAGGAACATTTAATTGTACAAAAATAAACATAGGAATAGAATTTGATATCATATGCTTGAAGGCAAGATAACAGGAGTGCAACAGAAAGACCACACTATATATCAAATGATTGTGAGATAAAATTCTATGCACCTAAATTTTATACAAATTAGTTCTTACATATGACTTTCAAGGTCATCTGTTATGGTTAGGATAAATGGTGATAAGCACCTGTGACACATAACCATATAACTAGAAGACTTAACAAATTGAAAGAATGCACCATCTTGACTTGGGATTGTTTAAATATCAGATGATCTAGCTATACAGGGTGAACAGTCAAATAGCGATTGAAGATAATCGTTTAGATGTAATCCCAAGATTTTCTGATCTCAAAATACTGTGACAATTACATTAAGTAAACAATATAACTTAATTACACTACAGAGATAAAATTTAAAGATACTGTAAATTCACATATTTAAATCTCTTATTCTAATATAAACATCTATAATTTTTATAAATTTAAATTCATTCAAAACTGTCTATAGTCTATAGATGAAATTAAATTTTAAATAATTAAAAATTATCATTATAAATATAGATTCTGCCAATTGCAATTTTAGAAATTATCATTCAAAAGCCAAAATTTTATAAGTAATTAATTACGTTTTGATAATAAAATAAAATTAATAAATTCTTAATTGTCAAAATTCTATTATTTAACTATATAAAAATTTTAAATATAAAAAATTCTAGCCAAGAAATTGATAATAAATAAAAAATTTCTTATTTATATTGTATATATAATTTTATAATATTATAATTGTTGGTAAAGTAAGTCCATATAATAAGTATCATACTTTTTACAATGTCTGTACAGGAACTAATATTTTTCCTTATATGTCTGTAAAACTTATTTAGAAAGCAAGAGTTTAATCAACAAATCTTAATTTTTTATTTATTAAAATTTTATTTTATTAAAGTTATCGTATACAATTTTATATAAAATATGTCATATTTGAAAAGATTAATTTATTATCTTTACAATCTTGCTTAATAATATCTGCAGTAATTACTTGTTATTTTCTTACAATTTTTCGTTTTCCTATTTTTTTATTTTCTTTCTTTCCATTTCTGTTTTCCTTATTTTGTGCTTACCAAATGAAATTGTTGAAGATGAATAGATGGATGAACATTTAGAAATTAAAGCACTTAATGGCCTACTTGTATATGGCTCCTGAATGTCGTTTTTCAGTATATTCCGGTCCAATCTTCTTTGATTCTATTAGTTCCTTTCTTTTTCTTCAGCTTGATTAAATTCTGCTTTATTTTCATTTCTAAACTTCCACCTATAAAAAGTTAAGCGAATATCTTTTATAAAAGGTCTTTTTTAAGATCAGTATCCCAACAACTTTTCATTAAATTAGAATAACATTCTGGTGTAATTTTAGGTCGTTCTCCATCAAGAATTTTATAAATAAGATTATGATCATGATTAGCATTATAAAAAGGTTCACAATCTGTTGTAAGTTCCCACATAATCATACCAAAACTATAAATATCAGTTTCTTTAGAAAATTCTGACCCTTAAAATATTTCTGGTGCAATAAGTAATAGTTATTTCATGGGGAACTGTGGATATCAATGATTTTCACGGTGCAGCCGTGAAAATCATGATATTCCAATGACTCCATGAAATAACTGATTTATCCTACAGTTCCGCCCTGTGAGTTTATTTTATAGTTTATTTTTTATAAATAGTATTTTACTAACTATTATTTAACTTTACTCCTTTCTTCTTTATTCCTCTTATCCAACCCATGATGGTTAAAAAAAATAAAAAAGCTTTACAAAAATTCCCAAGTTTTCAACCTGTAGTTTCCTTAGATTTAGACAGAGATGATGCACAAGCTAAGGCCTCTTATTATCGTGAGAAGGCAAAAGTAAGAAATACTGAAAAATCAACTAAAAATTGGATCACAAAATTTGAAGAATTTCACGTTTGTACTAATTATTCAGTTCTTTTAAATGAACTTGATAATATTTCTCTGCTTCAACAACAACTTGTAGAATACATATCTACTATGAAAAGGAATGATGGTTGTGAATATAAAGCAATATCAATTAAGCAAGCTGTTGATGCACTTAATAGATACCTTATTTGCCATTCACCTATCCTACAAATTAATTTGCATGATAAATATATGTTTCCAGATTTACATAACATTTTACATGGAAAGATGTATGATCTTCAAGAATATGGCTTTGGTGAAACATCAGGTTCAGTTGCCATCAATCCTTGGCAAATTCTCCAAATTTTACAACATCCTAGAATGAGTACAAGTAGCCCTGAAGGTCTTTTGTATCGTATCTTTTTCCAATTATCAATAATACTTGCTATGCGTGGAGGAGAACATTATGACCTAAAAATTGATCAATTTAAATCAGATGGACATGATGTTTGCAATTTTTTCGTTATATATCTAAAAATAATCAACGTGGAATTCAAGAAGGAAAGGCCCAAATTATTTCAATACCTGCTGATGATAGTGGACCCTGTACAGATATTAAATATTACTTATCTAAATGTCCAGATTTAGCTGATGATAATTTTTATTTGCAACCTAATCCGTCTTGATTAGAAAATGGAATTTGGTATAGAATGTCTCATATAGGAAAAAATAGATTGAATAAATTTATGCAAAACATTGGGCATGAAACTCAAATTGATATTCCTATTGAATTACTTTCTAATCATTCTGGACGTAAAACTGCTACTCAAGTTTTACAAGATGAAGAAATTCCTGAACAAGCAATTATGCAACTTACTGGACATAAAAGTGTTCAAGGAGTGCGAGCTTATAAAACAATTAATGAAGAGCAACAACTTAATACTTTAAAGACATTAATTAATATTACTGATGGTAAATTATCTTCTAAACAAAATAATTCATCCTTACAAGATAATTCAATTAATGATAATGTTGAAATTACAAAATCACGTGTTCCACTTCAAGAAATTTCTTTGTCACCAAATTCCTTAGAAAATGAAATGTCTATATTTCAAAATTGTACCTTTTCAAATGTTTCTTTTTACATACAAAAATAATTTCAATTTTATAATTCTTTATGTATAAATGCAAATAATAAAATATCATTTTTTATCTAATAATAAGTTTAACAATAAAAGTATAATTATTATGTAATATAAATATGTTGATCAGTTTACCGTGAAAATATCAGTAAAAAAAGTCACAGAAATTGATTAGGAACCGTGGGATAAAAGGTATTACTCCATATATTTCATTATTTAATGATTTATTATTTTCAGCTTGTGATAATCCTATATCTCCAATTCGCAAACCATGATGTCTACTACCTGAATGATATAATATGTCCCGCTATGGAAGTCTCGATGCATAAAATTATTATTATGAATAGTTACAAGTCTAAAAATATAAAAAATTAATAACCTAAATTTTAGAATATTTAATTAATGAATAAAATATACATACCCCCTTGAAATGCCATGTAAAATAAGTAACTTTTGTTTATTCCATGTAATATTTGTAAAACTCTTTTGTAAATACTTATGCAAATCTCCTTCTGATGCATATTCCATAACTAAAATATAATCCTCTGATTAGTAAAGCCATAAGTTTCAATGATAAAACTCCCATATTCTCTAAAACAAAGTTGACATGATTTAACTATTTAAATTTAATGGTTTCATTAAATTAAAAATTAAGTTTATTTAAAGAAATTATATAAGAAATAGTTAAAATATTAAGAAATATTTGTCAATATTTTTAGACTTTTTAAATCTTTTTAAAATGACAGTTTCATTTTTACTTGACCAAGTTGCTTTATATATAATACCATATCCTCCTTTGCTATTTCTTCAACACCTGCAAATTGAGAAAAAGATATCCATTCAATTGATCCTATCCTACTTTTTTCTTTTTTAAATTTACTAGAAAATATAGAATTTAATATATATATATTGTAAAATATTTATCAATGTTTTTTATAATATTTTCAAACTTATCCATCTTTAAATTATATAATATAAATTATTATCATTATGTATAATATTAAGAATATAATCATCAAGATCATTGTATTCACGGCTGTTTATAACAAGTGATATTTGTTTACATTTTTTACATTGAGATTGATTCGTAAGTCCAAAAAGAATGTTTGTCGTTAAACAATATCTGCATCCAACATAAAATATACACAATACTTTTGACAGTCTGATATTAATATTAATTCTGATAATTTACAAATATCACACCTAGAATTATTATGCCACCATGGTAAGTAAGGAATTGAAATTGCTTTTTAATCAAGGTTGATTCTATCAATTGAGAAGAAATTAGATAACAATCTGAGCATAGTTACCAATGTTTCATAGTCAAATTATCTGTTCCTTGATATAATGACTTTCAATTTCTTTCGCTTTTCGCTTTCAATCATCTTATTGTATTGTAAAGTGGAAATGTTTTTATCAAATACATAACTACTAATACTATATCCAATTATTTGTTTAAAATATAAAATTCTCACACAATTCTACATCAGATTGGTCTTCTTCATCTTTGACGTATTCCTCCCCAGGTAGTTCCTTGAATTTAATTTTTATTTTAAGATATTCCACTGGTATCAATAGATCATAGTCTCCATCTGTTATAGTTAAAGTGTGGGTTTTTAAAATCAATATTAGCACTCCATTCTTTCATAAAATCATTTCCTATTATGAGAGTTCTATCCTGGAAATTTATTACTTTCACTTCAATCTCGAAAATGACATCTTCTACTTCAATTTCTATTTCTGTTTTCCTAAAAATGCAGTTCTTGATTCATCTACCATTACTAGGAATGTTAACGGTCCGGTCCGGACCGGCTGGACTGCGGTCCGGTCCTAGGACTGGACCGATTAAGACCGATCGGTCTAATAGGACCGATCACATTTTTATTCTTATAATTATTTTTTATTTTTGTAGTTTATGAAAAATGTAAATTTAATTTACTATTGATC
>JADRCO010002391.1:0-13871 GCA_021464525.1 Rhizophagus sp. LPA8_4_AMF
TTCAATTTGCGATCGAAAATAAAAAATTTTATTGGATAATTTTTGTACAACAAAATCCGACCAAAAAATACGACCGACCGGAAATGAACAGGGCCAATGTTATTGGCATACCTCGAAATTTACCGATTTTAGTGATAAATTTAATAAATTTAGTTAAGTATCTCCACATTTCTGTTAAATGACTCCATTTTTCTGTTGTGACATCGGTCATGGTTTCCACATTCGAAAGTTTTAAGATTATATCCTCCATACAATGATTGAGCGCCTTATCATCATCATTGATCCATTGATCTCCTCGAAGACTGCAGAGAAAAAAATAAGTTATTATATATGATTTCCAATCTGAAAAAAAAAAATTAAGAATTATCACCAACCATAAATTGCTTGATATTTGTTGTATTTTCCCCATTAACCTTATTTCTACGTAACATTTCCTTCAAGTCGTCGAGAGTTTATATGAGAGATAGTTTCGTAATTTCTGACTGAGACCTTCAATAAATTCTACAAGAACTGTTGCAGGCCTTTCTTTCATGCTATAACGTTCAAGTTTTTCTTCGGTTAATTTGAGGAAGGAACGACCGATGATTTCTTGCGTAAAATTTTAAAGTGAGTCTCCTTGAGCTTCAAGTCTTTCTTCTTCAAATATTCGATAAGCTCCTCTGTATCGAAATCCTTAATAGCGTCCGCCATTGTTCGAGAAGAAAGTTTCCTCCGTTATTGAGAAGAAGATGTAGAGGCTTGTGAAGACATGGTTTTTATATGTGCGTGTTTGTGCTTGCGAAAAAAAATATACACCCGACTGAAGTTACAGCATTTACAGGTAAAACTGGATTATAGATATATAAGTATTTTTTCGCTTCCGAAATAAGATATGTCCGGAGAGAAATAAAAAATTTATATCAATTAACGCTTTTGCCCAATATATAGCAGATATGCAAAATTAAGATGTAGTACAGAGGTGTCAGGCGATTAGTTGCATGTGACTTATAAAGTTTACGACAATTCAATGGTATTTGGTATTTGAGGAACTACTCATATATAAATTTTATAATAAATATTAATATAATTGTATAGATGTTTTAATTTAATAAATTTAATTACAAATTAAAAATTTTATATATTTTCATATTATTGAGCCAATCAATAGAGAAAAGAGCCGTACTGTACGGCCTTAATTTGTACAAAAGTTTGTACAGTACAGTACAGCGCTTATGTTAAATTTATTACCGATTTTTAGATTACCTGACTACAAGCCTGATTAATTACCGTTAATAAATTTATACATTTGATTATAGCATTTTTTTCGTATGTACAAATTGTATATATTATATAATTACATTTCTAAAATAGGCAATAAGAAAATGAAACATAGGAGGTCGTGTTCACATGTTATGAAAAGAACACCAAACGTTCAGGAGGGTGCATAATTCAAATTATTTATTGTATTTTTCTTTTTTTTGTTAAATTTTAATTTATGCTAGAATAAAATGTTGGTTTTTATCCAGCCCATTTCTTAAATTAAATTAAGTCAATATGTAAATTTGTATTAAAGTTTTTTTTATTCAGCCATTTCTTAATAAAGTCAATATGTAGATTTATATTAAGTCATAAATCTAACCAATATTGGGCAAAAATCAATGAGATTGTAGTAAAACTTAGAGAGGAAGATCAATTACATTTCTTTTGAGAAACATTAATATACTTTTTATTTTTATACTATTACTAAAGAATAGGCTCGGCGCCTTGGCGTCCGACTCTGATGACCCGGTACGTCATGTGATAATTTCATTGTTTGATTCCTTATGGTAATTTTCAATGGCTGGGCCTAAAAATAAAATAAAAATAAAAATACTATGTATAACGTTGTTTTAACATTTTAAGCAATGCCAAGGTTCTATAGTTTTCTAGAAAAATGGCTGGAGTTTCAAGATGATATCATAAGTACTCGAATTTGCAGACACCTAGTCATTTTTTACTCCTTGCCAAGAGACACGGAACATTCGGTAAATTCTGTAAAGTTCGGATAGAATAAAAAGTATGTCATTAGTTTCGGTGCAACAAATTGAACTCTGGTCTGTTAAAGGTCTAAAATATTAATTCTAATCCGGAAAGAATGAAAAGGTTAAAGGACGAATTTAACCATATATTCCCTACGATAAATTGACATCAGCAGTCGCAACCTTGAATGCACTAATGTAGTTCACTAAGAATTAAACTTTAATAACTGAATTTGTTCGATCTATGTGATACGAATGTCAATTCGATTCGAATGAACGAATAAATCAGTCATATAATCTATATCTTAATATACATTCATAAAATTTAATAACTATTTTATAATGATAAAAAAAGAAATTTATTATGTTAATTGAGTTTTTTATTTTTTATTTTCTCTTAAAGGAATGGCGAAGTCGGAGTTAAGAATGTTTCAATTTTAGGAAGATTATAAATAGATTTTATATTGTATCCACAATGTAGAACGCGAATTTTATTGTAAAATGATTTTTAAAGATGGTATAAAAAATTTTTCGTAACGAAAGTTTTTATAGGTAGATTAAAATATTTTCTTTTTGTTTCTATACAACTCGATGATAATTGAAAGTTTAATAACATAATTCCTTTATTGAAGTGTTACTAAGAGTCTAATTAAAGAATATTTCGATCTAAAATATTATGACCGTATGACGTTTACAAATTTTTACACAAAAGTTTCGGACCTTAAATTCCTAAATATTCCGTGCATATATTGTAGTACATTTGTGTATAGTATTGTACATTATTATTTATCAATGAAATCGATAAACATGAAGTTCAGCCTAATTTGTCTAAACATTGAATCTAAAATCTATAAATACCTGAACAAAATTCTTTTGAAAAAAAAAAACGAAAATTAAAAAAGATAAAAAACAAAAAAAAAAAAATTTAACCCATTATAATAAATTAATCATACTCCTTAAATTTCTATTTTTTTTTAAAAAAAAAAAAAATAAAACAAAAGAAAGCAAAATGTCAAATGTAAGAGATGAAAGTGGACAATCTCCTTCAACAGCTACATCAACAAATCAACAAATAAATATGACTAAAAATGAAAAATTAAAAATTTTGTTAAGAATTGGATTAATGTTATTCTTTGAGATCGTTTTACCACTTGTCCTTTATTATGTTCTTAGAAAATATATGGAAGAAATCTGGGCACTTACTATATCAGGAGTTCCACCATTCCTTGCTGTTATTTATGGACTTATAAGTAAAAGACGCGTAGATATTTTGGGAGCATTAATAATAATCGGTTTTATCATCACTGCTATCGTGGCATCATTAAAAAAAGATGCTCGAATTCAATTACTACGAGAATCAGCAGTTACGGGTACTATCGGTTTAGTATTCCTCATTACTTTGATCCCAATCAAGACTGGTTCCTTCCAAATGCGGCCGTTGGCATACTATTTTGCTAGAGATATGCATACTGGCGGATCCTTTGGTTCATCATCAAAAAACAATAAAAATTTAACAAATGATATCAACGAACGTTGGGAAAGATCTTGGAACGAAAACGCCATATTTCGACGCGGATATAGGTTTTTGTCGACTCTTTGGGGAGTTGGTTTTGTTCTTGAAGCCCCCGTCCGTATTATAATTATTTTCAAAGCTCCAACAGTTGAACGTGCCTTTTTTTGGACAAACATAGTAACTTACACTTGGTTAGGTGTATTGATTCTAATCGATGCAATTTACAATAGATGGTTTATAAAACAAATTCCTAAAGGAGAACCAACTGCTACTAATCAAACTTCAGTATAATAATAAGATAAAGATAATTATATATATACAATTTATGAGTTATACATTATGCATATAGAATTACAGATATACATACAGTACATATATATATATATATATATATACATATACACTTTTTTATATTTCATACAAGTTTAAATTATATGATGTAGTATAGTATTAGCAAGTTGTAGACGTGTAAATTAGAAAAAAAAAGATTATATATTGCATGTTAAAATATTAAATAAAGGATTTAAATTTATTAAATACATAAGTAAAAATTCGAAATTCGACTTTGCAGTGCGTATAAACAGGTTAAATGCATACATATTAAAATAATTACTATGTAAACTGAAGGTAATCAATAAATTATGGCTTTCATTCTTAAAAACGATAAAACAGGATTATGGATTGTAATAATATTTACGTTCCAATTTGTAATATTTATTTACAAACTAGGCAATAATAAAATCAATTTTTTAGACCAAAATTCTTTCAACTAGATATGGTATGGAAAATTTACGCCATTAGACGTAATACGGTTCTATTACTTCTAGAAAAATTTGCTACATGTATGACATGTATGACATGCCAATCACGAATTAACTAATAATATTAACAAAATCTATCATTAAAATATAAACTATTATGTATTAATTTTCTGGAAAAATTCTACGAAACAGTACTTAAATGTAACAATAGATTTATCAATTCTTTTGTATTCGATGATATAATTAATAAAGAAAATATTCTAGATTTTCATCTTAGAATTACATTTTATATTAAAGAAAACAAGCTATTAGAATATTTTATTAAAATATTATTTAGTTTGTATATATCGTGAATTAAAATATGTGAATCATCATCTGCAAAATGTCTGTTATTCCGTTTAAAATTTTCCTTATAATTATTTTTCCAAGTTGACGAATTGAAATGGCCTCAAATCTTTAATAAATCATGTGCAACCTTTGTACAAAAGAAATTACTTGTTAACCTACGTACAAGTATTTCCATCGAACAAAAATGAGATATTTTATTACGAAATGAGTAATTCCCATTTTAAAATTTATTATTTATTATTAACCAAATAATTGAGAATTTGGGTATACTCCACTATACAGAAGAAATTGTTCAAAAAATATTTCATTTGGCATCATAAATATTGTGGAGGTCCTTCACCTATGTTAGAACCTTGTAATAACTGAGTTATAGTTCAGTCATTAGGAATATTGCAATGACCAATAGAAATTAATACTACTATCAATATTGGATGTCTCTCAAAAATATCGGCCCAATATTCTTAATCGACTGAACAATATCAAATTTAAACTTTTATACAGTAAAACTAGGGAAACGGGAACCGTTGTTAAGTCCGAAGTGTTTATGTCACATCCCTGCGTTTTACCAATATGCCCCTGTAGATCTCACCTAATTTGACGGTATGATTTTTGATAGACATATATTTACTCTTATTATCGACATATCAAGAATGACACTTTTACCGGACGGACATCCGGACATTGCATTCATTTTGCGTAGTATTATATAGTCCTTCGTTACACTTCGGACTAATAAAATTTCCAGAATAGGCAATAAAAAAAATGAAACATAGGAGGTCGTGTCACATAATATGATAAGTCGAACGGAAGGGGAAGATGTGCATTTTATGCAAGAATACAAATTTATAAATCTATTTTTTTATTTGTTGAATGTTTAAATTTTTTCCTCGATAGATTTCTAAAAAATGTGCGTTCTATTTATACCATCACCTTAAACTAAATAAAGTCATCATGATCATGATCATTGATAACATTTCACTATTTACAAAAAAACAAGCCAACATTGTTACATTGAGCAAAAAATCAATGAGATTAGGAGTAAAAAAAAGCGGGAGGAAGATACAAATTACAAATATAAATGTTCTTCTGGTAAATAATCTTTATTTCTTTTGAGCGATATCATAAGGCGTTATTATTTACTAAGCCAGTTGTACGTCGTCACGTGCTGAACGGACACCCGGACATTTTATTTGCGTAGACTCAGAAGCAGGTCACATCATGTGATGTTACATAATTGGTAATTTTCAATTATCAAGCTAAAATAATTAAAATAATATATTATGTTAGCATATAGAATATAACATACAGAACATATAGTATATCAGATACCATTTTTCTAAATGCCATTTCCCTGAATATACTTTTTCCCGAATTCAATTACCTGAATACCAATTTCTCCTTTCCTGAAACATACCATTTCCTGAATCCTGAATTCCAATATCCCCATATAAATTGCTGTTTTTAAAACTTTTTAAATAATTTTGTAGAATAAATTTTGTGCCATAATGATAAATTTAATAAACATGAATATAAAATAGTATAATTATATATCTTTATTAAAAATCATTCACAGAAAAAACGCGAAATGAACAAATTTATATGTCTCAAGAAGTTAATACTTTAAAAAAAAAACACTCCAGTATATCGTAACTGAGAAATAAATTTTTCACCAAAAATTTTAATCTTTTTTCCTTAAATTATTTAGCAAATTAATCAAATTCTGACTGGTTTTATCAAATATGTCTGTCCATCGGGCATCGGAAAATTGGGATTCAGGAAATTGTATGTTTCAGAATGTCCAGTTCGGGAAATTGGCATTCAGGTAATTACTTCTGGTAGAGTTATGTTTTGAGAAAATAACATCCATGAAATCGTACTGTAATCATCAGATACAGTATCAAATACAGTATATACGTCATATGTATAATTAACGGTCTCGTCAAGTTTTCAAGTTTTGCACCGTTGCATTTAGAGTTTAGCACACCCGGTGTCTTTAGTACTCCTGTCCAATGAGTCGTTAGTAATTTTTGGTACTTCAAAAACTGAATGCACTTTCAACGTCATGAACTTATATAACTATCATAAATACACGTATTTAAAAGAAAATGGGCAAGCCGTAAAACAAGAAAATGAAGAAGACTTAACAATTATTACTTACTCAATGCCAGCATTGAAGAAAACGACAACAAAATTAATTAGTCGAACATTAGTAAAATTTACTTGATGTGATAGAGACATCATCTCGCTCAACTTTTATCAACGACTTTACGCACTGCTTAAATCTCCTTTTTATTGCAAACGAATGTAAGTTCTCGGATAATTGTTAAATTGACACCGGCCAGTAAGATAAAGATTTATTAAATGAATGTTATTTATTTTTTGGGAGGGCTAAAAGATGAATTTACCATATGGTTTCCAACGATAGATTGATACCACCGCCTTGAGCGCGCTAGTAGTTTTTTAAGATATAATTTTAATAATTAAATTCAGACATTAAAGATTCAATTTTTAGGGGGGTGAAATAAGATTTATGAAATATAAGAATACTTAATTTTAGTAATTTAGTGGTGTATAGTCCAGCGATATAAATTAGGATAGCGCAATAGGTACAGCGTACACTAATATATAGTACGCATAATTGCACAAACTTTTTCAAGACTTTTACATTTTGCGCGTATAGAATTTATATCACTGGTGTATACTTTATGTATTGATCAACGTGATGCGAACGTCAGTGTGATGCGAATGAACAAATTAATCAGTCCTATATGTCTTATATCCTTTTACGTTATTGTCGTTTACACTTAAAATCTTTAATATTTGTATCATCGGTCAATTGGTATGACATCAATTATCATTTTATAATGGTTATGTTAATATAATGAGTTTAGATTTGCAATTTTATTTTTTTGTAAGATATCCTGATTAATAAATTTTTAGTTTATTTTTTTTTATTTTCTCTTAAAGGAATGGTTGAAATCGGAGTTTTCGAAAATCCTTGTTTAGAGTTGATAATGTTTTTATATGAAAATAAAAAGCTAATATATCAGTTGCAGGAATGTTAATTTAAACAATTATAAATAAATTTTCTATTATTTACACGATGTAGGACGCGAATTATATTTATTGAAGATAATTATTTGTCAAAAAAAAATTATTAATTTTTTGTACTACAAAATTATTTTTTAATAATTCTTTCATGGCTAGTAAAAGAATTGATAATCATACTTTTTTAACAATATTTTTTGGAAATTAATGATTATTTTGTGATATCATTTTTGGAAACTTCCAGCCACTCATGTGATAGATAAAGAGTAATACAAATTAGTATTCTTTTCACCCACTAGAAAAAAAAAATGTAATCATAAGAAACGACAATAAATCTCGATCATTCCTTTTTTTGAAAAGTGTGGCTAAATGTATCCAATCTTAAATATCGCAAATTTTACATAATAATTCTTTAATTTCATTCCATCCAGAATTCTGGCATAGGAGCACAGATTAATTGTTTGAAACATTGTTGCCAAGAATTTTATCGGTAAGTAAAAAAAAAATCCCCGGAGTTTAGATTCCTCTATATATAGACTATACATTTTGTGTAATACACTATTTATCAAAGAAATTGATAAATTAACCTGATTTCTCTAAATTCGCTAAAATCCAAAATCTATAAATAAGTGGACAGAATTTTTTGAAAAAAATTAAAAAAAAAAATTATAAAAGAAGAATTGGAAATTTTTAAGCCATTATAATAAATTAATCATACTCTACAAATCATAATTATTATTTTTTTTTTAAAAAAAAAAGAAAACAAAAATGTCAAAAGATGTTGAAAGTGGACAATCTCCTTCGACAAATACAACACCAAATCAATATGAAGTTAAATCAAATGTTGAAAGTGGACAATCTCCTTCGACAAATACAGCACCAAATCAATATGTAGTAAAATCAAATGTTGAAAGTGGACAATCTCCTTCGACAACTACAGCACTAAATCAATATGAAATAAAACTGACTAGAAAAGAAAAATTAATGATTTATCTAGGAATTGGATTAATGATATTCTTTGAAGTCGCTTTACCACTTATCCTCTATTATATTCTTAAAAACTATATGCCAGAAATCTGGGCACTTATTGTATCAGGTGTTCCACCGTTTCTTGTTGTTCTTATTGGATTTATAAGAAAAAGACGTATTGATATTTTAGGAGCAGTAATAGTAATAAGTTTTATCGTCGGTGCTATCGTTGCATCATTAAAAGGCGATACCCGAATTTATTTATTACGAGAATCTGCAATTACGGGTTCTGTCGGTTTAACATTCCTCATTACTTTAATTCCAATTAAGTTTGGTTCTTTCCAAATGCGACCGATTATATATTATTTTGCTAGAGATATGCAAACTGGAGGATCCTTTGGCTTTTCATCTACAAAAAGAAACAATTCAGGTTTAACAGAGGATATTTCAGAACGTTGGGAAATATATTGGAATAAATATGCCATATTTCGACGCGGATTTATCTTTTTGACTATTTGGTGGGGAGTTGGTTTACTTGCTGAAGTTCCCGCCCGTACTATAGTTGTTCTCAAAGCTCCAACAACTGAACGTGCCGTTTTTTGGACAAACGTAATAACTTACGGTTGGTTAGGTGTATTGATTATAACCAACATCATTTACACTAGATGGTTTAGAAAACGATGTATAAAAGTAATTGGTGAAAGCGAACGACAAGCTGCTGCTAATCAAGCTTCAGTATAATAATCAACATAAATATTGTATATAAACAGTTTTTTTTTTATAACTTCATACGATGTAGTATAAAGTAAATAAATAGATTATAAAAAAGAATTTAATTGAATTCTTATTTTTTTTTTCTTTTTTTGTTATATATAGTACTATATTCAGAATATTAATAAAGGATTTATATTTTAATTTAATTTTATTAAATTTATTAAAATATTTCAGAATGGTTTAATTGAAAATTTGAAATCGTTGTCTTTGTCAATATACTATATAAAGGCATCGTAATATGCAAACATATTAAAATGAATATACTATATTTGATTAACATTCTTAAATTCGAAAAACAGATAACACGGATTACCCGACGGATCGTAACACTAGCAATAATAAAACTGGAACAAAGTAACATTTAAACAACCACATTTGGATCTACAGGATAGCTTAGAATAGTGAAATAATAAAAATCAAAATTTTAGATCATAATTCATTAACTAAAAGTGATGGACTTTTTTTGGAATTCTTACATCATAAACGTAACGGCCGTAACGCTATACACAGGTTTTTGACAAAGAAGTCTTGACTTCTAGAAAATACTTTAGCACATGACACGGCAAATCACTTTACTTTTAAGGTAAGTTCGAATGAAAAAAACGTATTCGTTACTAAGAAAAAATTTTAATGGAAATTCTAAATTTTTTTTTTTTCTGTAACAGATTTTCGGTAAGCTTAATAAAGAGAACATGCTTTTTTTAGAAGCTTTTGCTAGAATTTTACTTACGGAATGAAACATTGTTATCATCATCATTTAAATTTTATGATATATTTATCACGACTTTGCTTAAATTATAATAAATAAATCGCAAGTCGCAACGAAAAATATTGTTTGTTTTGCATATAATCGGGTGAATTTTCTTTGTTGTTCCGTCGTTCAACCCATTTGCGTTAAACAAAAAAAAAATTAAGAGGAACGGGAAAAATAAATTGCCGAACCGTGTTTTCATTCCATGTTAGTAAATCGCTAAGATTTAACCACATAAGGTAAAGATAAATGTATAAATGTCGGAGTTAATTTTAATTTAACCGAAAATTTATTCAATATCAGATATACTTTTTGTAGCTACTCATAAAGGGCACCTCAATTGCGGATAGACTGATAAGTAATCTGATTGGCCAAAAAAATATCCGAAAGTTTAGAGTTTCCTTTGATAAACAACAAATCTTCAATTGATAGAAAGCGCTCAAATAATTTAGTATAACAAAAATGAGTTCACAAGATTTTAATTATTTTACTTTTAATGCAAATATGCATTGCCTTTTAACATTTATCATAAAAAAAAAAAATCGAAAAAATCCGTTGCTTAGTGTCAAACTATAAAAAAAGGTATGCTTATTTTAGATCACGGAATTATATCGGATAAGAACTGAGAATTGATGTCTATTATTTAAGCGAATAAGCTTTTATTACTGTATTATGTCTTTTTATGTCATACATTGTAATGTCTATTATGTCATAATGCCTCTTCAGTTTCTTGATTCTCAAATAAATTTTTATGAAAACTTTTCAAATGCCTTTCAAGATCATAATTCCTTTTAAATAAATACTTACAATCTTCAATTGTACATTTTATGTTTCTACCTCTCTCATAATCATAACCTGTAAGATGTTCTATATCCGTAATTTGTTTGTTTAATTTAATTTCGTTATTCAGTTTATGAGCTTTACGAGGATGAGTTTGCTATTTTCGTTCAAAATTAAGAATATCTTTCTTTAGATTAAAAACCAAAGAATATAATCAATATACGATATTAAAATTACCTCATGAATAACTTTAATATGATTTGTTAAAACATTTTTATAGGCAAAAGTCATCTCACAGCCGGGAACTACACAGACGAAAGGACGAATATTTTTATGCGTTGCTTTGGTGTGAACATTAAGTGATTTAATCTGAAAAAATAAACCAATAGAATTAAGTCAATTGATTGATCAGGATTTAATCTTCAAATGTTATTACTTACGCTGGAATAATATTTGTCACAACCTTCCCAACTACAAGGAAATAATAAACGATTAGGATCATGGGTTTTCATGTGAAGTCTTAATTGTCTAAAATCTTTGACTTTTTGACTACACATTTCACACGTAGGTTTATGATCCTGACGTAAATGTTTACAAAGTTGATGATATTTTTGAAAATCTTGTGTACATCCTTGAAATGCACATCGCCAACGTTTTTGTTCTAAAGTATTTTTTTTTTTTTTTTTTTTATAAATCTGATTTTCAAGAAGATAATCTCGAACATCTAATAATAAATATTACCGGAATGTACCTGCCCATGATCTCTTAATTTTGCGGAAGAAGAAAAACTTTTCGTACATCCTGGATGCTCACAAGGGTAAGACTTTTCCCCTGTATGTATAGTTATATGATTTCTTAACAAATAATCTTGCGTAAATGATTGATTACAATCCTGTACATTACACTATAATATAATTTATTAGAACATTAAATGAAATAAAAAAAAAGAAAAATCAAGACAAGTTTTTGATACCTTGAAACGTTTTTCAATATCATGTTGTTCTTTTTTATGTCTCGATAGATGATGTTTATGTGAAAATTTTGATTCACACCCTTCCATTGGACATTTAAAAGGTTTAGTATCTTCGCTATGTATTATAGAATGCATACGTAAATGATCTATACGTCTATATGATTTCCCACATCCTAATTCAGGACATTTAAAAAATCTCTAAAAAATTAATGAGTTTTTTCTTTTTAATAAAATTTTATTAATTTTATTTATCGTATTCAAATAATATAAAATTACCTCCTCAGAATGTGTTATCTCATGTCTTTTAAGTCTACAACGAAATTTGAATTTTTTATCACATCCTTCAAAAGTACATTTCCAAGGATGATTACCTTTCAAAATCATCACTTTATTATCAACGATAATAACTTCATTATTTTGATCATCTTTATTATTTTTTTTTTTTATTAATGATGATGAATTTTTTAATTCATCATTCTCTAATGATGGTAAATGTTTCTCAGAATTTTCTATATTTATTCCCTTCATTATATTAATTTCGAATAATCCATGATATGAGATAATAATAAAAAAAAAGAGGGGAGATGAAAAAAAAGAAGAAAAAAAAAAAAAAATTTGAGATCTGAATTTATTCTTTTTTTAGTAAATCAAATTTATGCATATCTGTTTATATGACTGATCTGATTAAAATTGTCGATAAATGAACCTTATCAGTTAATTCCCACACACCAAATTTTTTTTTTTTTTTTTTTTTTTTTTTATAAAAAAAAAAAAAATTTTTTTTTTTTTTTTTTTTTTTATATATTTAAAATAAATTTAAATAAAATTTTTGTTTCTTTTATTTTTATTTAAATTTATTTATATATTGTTTTTTAGAAAAAAAAAATATAGAAAAGAAATTTTTTTTTTTTACGTTTAAAATATTTTTTATGCATATTTACAATTATGTAATATATAAATATATATATATATATTATATTATGTATAAATATATTTATTTATTATTTATATTTATATATTATTATATAATATATATATATAATTTAACCGTCCTCCAAGATCGAAAACTTGTTTTTAAATGAAATAAAGAAGGAATGACCAAATTTTTTGTCCCTTAAAATTCTTTTATACCCCACTTTGGGTTTCTCCCGTTATAATCTACATATCTCGTAATAATTTAACGACCGGACCAACGGAACAAATTTACATTGTTTAAATTTGTTAAACAAAAATTTTTATTATTATTATTTTTTTTTTTTTAACGAACAATTATTGACTTATTCATATTCCATAAAAATATATTAAATTGAAAAAAATTTTTTTTATTTATTAAATAATTCAATCTAGATTCTATCACAAATTACCTTATCGACTTCTTTAATTGAGCTAAAATAAGCTACTTTTTTTTTTTGAATTATTTAGCGGATTAACCATTCAACTAAAACTTAAAATGAACCCCTCACATTTACGGTTAAAATATAATGACGAATAAATTAATTATCTTTTTTTGTATTCTATCAAATATATAATTTAGTAACATGACAATGATAACTTATTATCATTAATGACATTAATGTTAGCACTCGTTAATTCGTGTAATGATCTTTTTTTGATGAGGTTCATTTAATCATATAACTGAAACATTCTGCCATCCGTGCAACTTCAAAAGTCTTTCATTATTCTGGACAAAATATTTTTTTTTTTTTTTTTTTTGTTTTTTTTTTTTGTTAAACATTTTAAGCATTTTTTTTTTTTTTTTTTTTTTTTTTTTGACAGTTAAATAATTTTTAAATTAATGCTACAAATCAAGAAAATAACCCGTTTCTGGCAAGTGTTCCCATTTTTTAACTAATAGATGGATCATATGATCGTCGCATTTTTTCATGACCTGTCCATAACTTGATTGTTTATGCACATGACTCACCTGACCTTTTTTTTTTTTTTTTTTTTTTTTTTC
>JADRCO010002392.1:0-13868 GCA_021464525.1 Rhizophagus sp. LPA8_4_AMF
TTTTTTGGTGCGATTTTCGATTAATCGATTCTGATTCGATTTTCGATTAATTCGATTTTGGGGGAATCGATTCCAATCCCTAACCAGAACCTGGCAACATTTTTGAATAATTTTACTAATGAACGGACTGGTTTAATATATCAAATATTAATATTGCTAGTACTGTACATTAAAATCATAATAAGAAGGAAAGGTTATTTATTTTCTTTATCTACATTTTTTCTCAATGAATACAGAAATTTGATTAGAACACAATTACTTTCAAAATTTTATCACGTAATACTAAAATAAAACGCGTGAAAATTAAATAGAGATGGTAATGGAAACTTAGCTTTGTAGTAAATAAATTAAATGATGAACCTTTTCTTGTAATATTTTAACCTCATTATAAATTTTTTCTTTCGTGAATTATTAAATTCAATTATCGAAGAAGTTACAAGTGAAGGTTGAAATTTCTTATTATTTTCATATTCAACAGCAAACCAATATAGGGATAATGGAATTCCAACATTTGGTGAAACATAAGAATAATCCTGAAATTGATTCCAATATTTTCTTTTATTATTATTGCTATAGTAATAATAATCATCATTGTCATCATGACATCATGATCATAATGCCATAAATCATTATTAATTTCAGCCAAATAACTTCTATGATTTTCCCTAGCATTTTTAGAATTTTTTAACCAACTTTTTATATAATCCGTTTTACTCGTAAAATAAATATATCAAGGATTTTCCTCTTGACTTCCAAATGGTTTATAAATTGTTTCATATTCTGCAATCATTTCTGCTCTATATTTTAACGTGACATGTCTACTAACTTCATTTGCATCAACAAATGCAGAACTAATATTTAAGTCAGTTAGTTTAAATAATTTAATGTAATTAATTATACCAAGGTGTGATAATGTAATTTAAAACTTACGTCATAATTGCAATCAATATATTATGTAAAATCATAACAATAACAATACTACTGATGAGAGTAAAAACTTCCTTTTGCCAGCCATCCCATTGATCTAATTGATCCCAATGACTGTTTGTCCAAAAAAAAACTGACTCAGTAATTCTAAGCAAATCTGAGTAATTTTATGGTCTTTTTTCTATGGTGTAATCAAGTAAAATAAATCTATCAAAGATTTAAAGTTAATGAAGTAATAAATAAACATTAACAAATAAACATATTTAATCACTCACATAGCAGAACTAAATCCAAAAATAAATAATAACATAAAAAGTAAAAATGGTGCTATTTTCTTAATAATATTGGTGATAATATAAACATAAGCTCCAACTTTTTCAAAGTACCGTAATAGCTATTTTTAATACAAATTAGTACTTATATATGTATATATTAATTAAATATACAGTAGTACTAGTATTATATAAACGCTTACCAATATTAGTTCCATTGAAATTATTAAAACTGTGAATGATTTACAAACAACTAAAGCGTCATGGAGAATTAATTCTTTTATGAAAATTTTTTTTATAATAGTTGTTAACGGGAAAATGACAGAAAATAAATCAAAAAAATTATAAAAGCCAAGATATCTTTTCCATCCATTATACATTATCCGAATTCTTTCAATATTCAATAAATAAAGTCCTATCAAAACGATCAAATAAAATGAGCATTCATGCAAACTGTTACACACTTTATCATGATCATGACTATGTGGTATATGTGGTTTAATGACATACAAGACATATAGGAATGCAAACACCAAGTGTATAAATACTTGTTTCCAGAAAAGTTTTTTTGCAGAATTCCATTTAAAATCAATTATTGCAGCTATTGATGGATTATCATAAATTTCTGCCCTATTCTCGTTCCTTATCATTCTCAAGAATGAACTCATTTTTCTTCTTTTTCAATTATATGTTCACGTGGCCAAATCAACATTTTCAAGTGTTTTAAGGGAATCTTCCATAACTTAACTCCTTTATCATCAATTCCTTCAGGGTATACAATGAAATCTGGGAGCGGAACTATGTAAATTTGATTATGTGTGACAGTAGATTTTGTTCTTAACAAGTTTGTCATTTTTTTAAATGAAAGTTTAGTTTTACCAGAAACTAGACTTATTTTTCTTAACAAGTCCTCTATCTATACTTAATGCGTGTGTACTTTTGTTGTCACACTTAATTATATCCTTGGTATCAATATTTGATTATTCCAAATAAATTTTGTTAGTACCAAAACAAGGTTTTTGAAATAATTCTTTAATGTTAAACTCTAATTGATATTCATAAAGAAATGGAATTGCTTTGAAAACAGTAAACATCCAATTTGAAGTTTTTATAGCATTATCTGTATAATAATCTAATAAATATTTAACTATAATTGTATCTTTCTGATACCCTCTTTTTGTGCATTTTATAGCAATCTCAAGATCAGTTTCTTTATTATGTTTGTTCCAAGAGTAATGTTGTGGGATATGTAATTTAGAAGTTAAAATTTTTCTGATTATGTAAACACAATTACCATGAATAAGATTTGCCATAATATCAAAACGTATATCTAGTATTCTCCATAATCCACACCTTTTAGTGAAACAATCTTTTATAATACATTGAGTTTGTTGAATTAAATTTTTAAATTGAAATTGTTTTCTTGGACATGAACGTACATTCTTTATCTTTTTGAGAAATTCTAATGCTTGACATGTATCTACTATATTATTAACCTTTTCGGGCTATTCGAGCTTATTATTGTATCTATTTTGAGAAGTAATTCCAGACGGAACATATAAAGTTATGGAGAAATATCCATGACCAACTAATAAACTTACAATTTGAAATTTTCTACACTTTTCTGCATGCTTGTTTACCCAAATATATTCAAGAATTTTTGGAGCATTTTTCCTTTTGCGCCATACTTGAACAGTTGATTCTCCAATAATTAATTGAACAGATTTTTTATTATCTAGATACACTAAGATATGATTATAATTTTTGCTTTGTGCCCATGGTTCAGGATTCTTAACAATAATTTCTTTATCATTTTTGGATATAGTGCCTAAACATTTTCCAGTGAAGTTATAAACTGACATTGTAGCCAAAGAAAAATCTGTTGCAGATGTTGATAAAGAGGAATTTGGAATGTCATAAATGTCATAAAATTTATTAAGTAATAATTTATTTCTTGAATTACTACTTTCATGATTCATTAATTTAATTATTTCTTATTCTTTTAGGATTTGAATAATAGTTCTATTACCCGTGTTGGTAATAAGATTTCCAGAAGAATTTGCCAATCTTTGAGGATGTTTGCATTTTGGAGGAAAGAGTGAATAAATATCATTCGTCCTTCTAACACAATTATCAGAGCTACTAAATAAATCCCAAATTACAATTATAGTTGTTATATCATATTCTGCAGTATCTTCATTATATATTCCTTTCTCAATTATAACAAATAATTTACTATCATCCTGGATAAAATCAAAAAAAATTATTTGTATATTTCGTTCATTAAATTTTTTGTAATAACTTCAAGACCATTTTCCATCAAATAAATAGTAATGCTATTTGCACCACGACAATAAGCAAATAGTGATTCATTATTTGAAATCGCAAAAGAAGGAAATCCTATTTCTATAGCATTTTCTTCAAATTTTTGAAAAGTAATTTCTAGCAAATTCGGTTTTAAATTATACATATCAATTGTTTGTATTTTATCCTTGCAACCTTCTACAATGAGTCGACCTTTTATTAAACTTTGTTGAATAAAAAAATTGCAAGTCTCATTATTTGATATTCTTTTCATTTCATTAACAAACTTTGTAGGAAAATCAAAATTTTCAATTGGTTTATCAGAGAGAAAAAAGTTAAACCAACCATTGTTATCTAGATTATTAATTATGTCTTTAATTTTTTCATTCTTTATTAAATATTTTTTAATTCCTTGCACATTAATGAGAACCGCTTCTGTTGAGTCATCACCTTTATTATCTAAGAATTTAATTATACCGCCAATTGGAGTGAGGATTCTTGACTGATTCATAACAGAAATGATCCATGTAGACGATTTATTCATTTTGGCGTGTTTTATTATCTTATCGGATTCATTAGGTTCATCAGAGAAATCTTTATACCTCACATCATTTTCATCAAAAAAAGGGATAGCAATTAAGACATCAACAGTTCCATCGGATAAAGTAAATTCATTAGATACCGATAAACAGAAATTTGATTTTTTCAATAACGTGTTAATAAAATTTTATTTCACACGAATCTGATAAATTATCAAGTTTATATATTATTAATTGACAATTTTCTTAATTTAATGATACTATCCGAGTACCATCAGGGCTTATAGCAAGACAATGTTGATAATGAATATTCAAATTTCTTTTAGTGGGATATTGTGGAATTATTTTTTCCTCATCATATGAGGATGTGGAGTTTCTGTGGAATGATTGGGATTTCATGTTTATACAAAGATATTCAAGTGATTGAAAACATCACTTAATTTATACCCTGTAAAAAAGTCGATCTGTTTATTATATTCCACCATTTTTCCGTGAAAGGCTTATTTTTAGTGTTTTTACAGAAATAACGGATAAAATTTTTTATAGGAATATTTATTTCCAGCTTACTTTTGTTCATATATTTTGAAATCAGGAGTAGATTGGGAATTAATTAAAATCTAATAAAGGTGTTAGTATTATATTGTAATTCCGCCAAGAGTTTTATTTTACCAATCCTTTTAAAGAAAGAAAATCGAAATTTATATGCATAAAATTCATATATCATATGAGCAAACATTTCTACCAGTAATAAAGAATTTTACAAAAATGGCAACTTTAAGATTGTAGAACAGTTAATACATTAATGATTTATAGGTTCTTTTCTTGCCAAGATTTAAGGGGGATGAAAAAATGAGAATTAAAAGTTCCTTTTTTATAATTGAGAAAGACATAAATAAATATATAATGTAATTCAAAATGAAGCTCTATTGGTTATTATCTAATAAATTACAAATGGTTTTGAAACGTTTAATATTTTTTTATCATATATATATAGTTTGTGTAAGTGCACAATGCAAACATCGGACAGTAATTGTACATGAAATTGTCATGTGAGTAGAGTCAAAAAGGAAACAATACTGCAGATCATCCATCAATGCACGGTGTAAGGTCTGACTCCACAGTGTTACCTCAGTCATGTGACTGTGCCACAAGGATCGATTAACAAATCAAATTTTATTAATAATTTTCCTTAAGATCAAAAATAATTTTCTCCAAAAATTCTAAGTTAACATCAAATTCATTAAGTCCAATATTTCTCCTTAAATAAAAAAACTTATGAGTACCAAATAAAATGATGTCATAAAAATACATAAATAGAAAAAGAAAAAGAAAAAGTTAATCTGACTAAGAAATAAAATAAACTAAAGAAAAATATTCTCCCATTAATTAACGGAAAGTTAATCTTAGCAAAATTTCTTTGATCTGCAAAATTTCTACCATGATTCAATCAACTCCAAATAAGGTAAACAAATAAAAATAATAACCAAAAATAGACATGATTTAGAGGTTGGAACCGACCAAAAAAAGCTTAACCGATTAATAATTGACTAATCAGTTGCCATAACCGAATAATAATCGGTTAATTAATCGGTTAATTTGTGATGAGGTTAACCGATTAATTAATCGGTTACAGCTGATTTCAAAAAGGTCGGGACACTTAGCAAATTTTAAAGAACTCGGAAATATTTGGTAAAGCTCAAAATAAGATAAAATTATACCACCATTCTCGGAACAGTACTCCAAAATTAACGTATAATTTTGATTTTATATCAAACTTTACTGAATATTTCCGAGTTCTTTAAAATTTGCTAAGTGTCCCGACATTTTTGAAATTAGCTGTAATATATAAATTTTTCATTTTTTATTTCTGCCGCCCATTTGAATATTTTGCGTAATATATATCACATGACATTTAGCTGCGCCATAAATAACTTTATTTAAAATAAAATAATAATAAATACAATTGCCAATCCCATATTGGTACAATCAAATAATGTCCTTTCATGAACGAGATGTTATTGTTGGTAGGAGTGAAGTGAAAAGACCTGATGGATCTGTTCAACCTTGGGACCTTACACGACCTCCAGCTGGACAGGGATGTGATAAATATGGGAGTGTGTATCCAACAGTCGTTGTGGAAGTCGGCTTTTCTGAAGGAATAAGAAGTTTACATTCAAAAGCAAGAAAATATTTTTCCCCAAGAACCACTATCCAAGTGTATATTGCAGTAATGATATATAATCTTCGCGGAGATGGAACCCATATTTTAATAGCGTATTTTATCGTGCTAATCCTGAAAGGTCCGCTCTAGTTAAATCATTCGGAAAGGTCCCTATGCATACCAGATCATTGAGATTTTTAGACGCGTAGGTGTTCATGATCAAAATATTACTGGTGTTGGCAGGCATTTGTCACCCCCATGCAATCATCCCAATATCCCAATTTATCAAATAAATATCCCTCCAGCTGCAATATTCAACGGTTCACCTGTTGGCATTCCTGCCAACTTAGGAAATGTATGCAATTTGGATCTATATATGATGTATCTGCTCTTTAGATGTCTGTTGTTGAAGGTACATAGGAAAACTAAATCAAGAATATATGAAGTATTTTTAAATTGATAAAATCAGCGAGTTGGATAAATATAATTTTTTTTTTTGCTTTTAACGTCATATTTTTTATTATAATTTTAAATCAATAATAAATAAATAAAGCAAGCTAGTTTGCGTATATTTTGATCCAATTTAATTACTGTGATCTTTTAGAAATGTAAAACTAATATGCAAAATTATAAAATTATGATGAGATATTAGAAATGTATTTGTAGAATACAATTATAAATCAACGTAATCCCTGGAGTTATACTCTTAAGTTTCCCAGATAAAGTATTGTGAAAAAAAAAATAATATAAAAGTGTTATACTAAATAGATCATGTGAAATTAAAAATTTTTCTTGTTAAAATTTCAGCGAATTAACTTGTTAAACGGCTAAGCCATTTGTTTAATCAACTGAAATTTTTCCATAGCGATCAATTGAAGGTGCTGTATTATGCCATAATATCGATGGTATATTAATTATGACGAAAAGCAAGCAATCCTAAATAGATATATGAGATATATTCATTGGCTAACTTCTCAAATCCGTTCTTAGAGACAATGTTTGTATTTCTCTAACTCTAATCAGTGTTGGATCGTTAAAAACTTATTCATGCTTCAAGATCTAAAACAAATTTACTACCACGTTATGTTTAATTTGGATTCATAAAAATGTACTTTATGATGGTTAAAGAGATTAAATATGCGTCATATCATCTGTTTCATCTAATTATATAATAAAATAAATTATTTAAATAAATTTTGCGATGAAAATTGGGATAAATATAATTTTATACATACCAAACTCGTTATGGTTATCATTATTGTCAAATAAAATTTTGGCACTTAATTCAAAGATGTCATTCAACTTAGCCGAATAGTTAAATTTTCTACTTGTATAACAAGATTTTGGATGATATACAATTTTTTGTTCATTAACTATAAAATATAATTGTAAAAAAAAAAAAAAATTAATATAATAAATGTGAATTTAGTTCTAAATACAGTAAATTTATAATTACCAGGAACAGATATTCTCTTATCTTTATTTTCTTCCATTGGATATTTTTTATCCCATTCATTAAAAATATTAGCTAATTCATTAGCAGTTGGCCTTTTTTCAGGATCATTATCCCAACATTTTTTCATTAATTCAACATATTCAGGCATTGTTCCTTCTATAATTTCTGGTCTATCACCTCCGCAAATATTTAAAGAAAGATCCAAGTCATGAGAAATATTATAAAATGCTGGAACTCCTGAAGTCATTTCCCACATAATAATTCCAAAACTATATATATCAGCTGCTTTTGTGTAAGGATTACCACGTAATACTTCCGGTGCCATGTAAGGAATAACTCCATATATTTCGTTTTTTATATTAGGTTGGTTGACTGGTTTACATAATCCGAGATCACTAATAAATAATTGAAGTCTATCATGAAGTATATTTCCATCATGAAAATCTCCATGAACTAGATTTAAATCATGAATTGCTTTTAACTGTCTTGAAATACTCCATAAATTTCGAAATTTATCATTTGGATTATATTTTTTTGTCAATAAATTATTTCTTAAACTACCACGTGTTACATAGCTCATTACAACCATATAATTTAACGTATCCGGATCCTGTGATACTCCAAATATTGGAGTAAGTAAAACATAATTTAAAAATGCTTCATATTGACATTGTAAATGTAATTTCCACTGTATTTTTAAAAATAAATATAATGATTATTCATAATTATTTAGTGATGTAATTGATGGCTGCTTACCTCATTTAAAAAATTCTCATTGATATTTGACGAATCATTTAAACTTTTAAGTACTACTGGAAATCCATATTTTTCATCAATATTGAGAAGATTTTTAATTTCAGAATTATATGCATCTCTATAATCTCGTTCAACAAGTTTATTAGTACGACGTTTCCAACCTTGTTTCTCATAATCCCAAAACTGTATACTACCATTTAACCAAATTGCACTGTAAATTGTGCTAAAACCACCTCGGGCTAAATATTTAATATTTCTTAATCGATTATAAGGAATCCATTCAAGTAATTCACAATAATATCTTGCACTTAATTGTGATTCTTGAATGAATTTATCTATTTGCTTGTTCCCACTAGTCCAATTATCAAAATTTTGTTGAAATTTTTTAGAATAACATTCCTTGCACCAATTCTTAAAAGTATTTGGTCGATTACATTCAGGACATAAGCCATATATTTGATTATCATGTATGTATTCTTCCGTATTTGAAAGTTCAAATTTATCAACAACTTCAGTATTATTATTTTCTTCATCCATTTTTGAAGTTTTAGTAAAAGGAAAGTAAAATCTTTTTAATCCCAAAAACGAAATAAATAATATTTTTGATGATACACAAGTTTATTATAGTTAAACGAATTTCTTAATCTATCATGGTCTGACCTTTATACTATACGTAACACAACAAGTAACATTGCGACCACCTGATGGGAAAAAGATTAACCATCCAATCATCTTTTAGAAATTTTCTAATTAAAAATCCAGAGTCGAATGATTTTTATTTTGCTTTATTCTAAACATTTTAAGAAACTTATAAATTTAGCAGTCAGTGGAAATGCCAAAAATAAAAAGGGAAAATTTTTGTACTATGATGTCATAATAAAAATTTTTAGCGTAACATTGTCATTAGGTGTATATTACATATATAAAATTTTAATTGGCTAAAATTAGTTCAATAGGCTAAAAATCGTTGATCTCTAAATCATAATGCCGCCCAAAATTTTTTGTAATTCTGGCCGAATTTATAATGCCGGCCCAAATTTAGCTAAAATCGAAAATTTTAAGTTAGGGTAACACCACATTTACATATGTAACACTATTTTAAATAATTATTATTAGCATGTTCGTCAAGGTCTTAAAAAATATTTTATATATTTTAAAAATTCAAAACTCAAGTTTATTCAGTTCAATCTGCCCCAAGAAAGTTGACTATTTTTGTTTATTTATATAGTAAACAAATATAACTTCTATAGTTTTACGAAAAAAAGACAATTTTTTACAATGTAAACAATTACGTACATGTTTTCATATGAACTTTTTTAAAGTTTAAAACAAGTTTATTTGGTACAATCTTTCCTTCCAATATTTGTTTATTCATATAGTAATAAATAAAATAAATATTTTTAACTCTTTGGTACCACTTTGACGCGAAGTTTATAAAGTTATTATATTTTTACAATGTTAAACCTTGAGATTGACAATAATTCTATGTTGCCACAAGAATTTTGCTTGAAAAATGTTGAAAGGGACAGTGAAAATGAAATATTTGAAGCATTACTTGAGGAGGATAATTTTGACCAACTTTCTTTTAGGTTTAGCAACGTATTAATAGAAATGTTAGCATATGAGAATGAAGATAGTGAGTTAGAATCATATGCAGGCGAATATGATAGTGATATTGAGACAGAATTAGAACAAAATAACAATAGTGGTATCAATAATAAGTGTGAAGAAGAAAGGAATGAAATAATACCAAATGATACAGAAGAAGGATCCACTTGCAAACAATCTGTTTCGCCATTAACACCTTGTGTAATCATTGATAATATTCAAGGTATGATTAAATGATGCAATGAAACTTACAAGCTTAGAAAACTTCAAAATTTATATGGAACATGGCAATAGATCGAGATGCAGTTCAACAAGTCAACAATGATTATTTAAAATTAGGAGTTTGTGATTCTCATTTTTTATATGATCAAAATCAAATTCACAATCCTAAAGATAAAATATCAAAAGAATTTACAATTTCAGATGCAGTATGTTGGGCTCGATCAAAATTGATCAATTAGTCGATTGAATTTAAATTGTTCAAAATTTATTTTATTTTATTTTATTTTACGTAAAGCAGGAGGAGCATACATATTATCTAAAGTTCTCTGCGATAAAAGATAAACTAATATAACACCTTCGTCCAGTAAGAACCAGACCCTCAATTAAAAGAAAAGGAAACCCCTATCAGGTATTACGACCAATACCATCCAGTTAAAAAATTAGAAAAGAAAAAAAAGAAAAAATAGGACAAATGAAAATAAATATAACTAATTTGATAACTAAAAATAAAAAACATAGAGGAAGATTCCAGTAATTACTAGGTACTAAACATAAAATGGTACATGTTGAGAAATAATAATATTTTGATGAGATGAAGAGAAGTTAATAATATGGTCAAAAAAAGGATCTGAATGTAAAAAATTTGAAGTAGAAAATAAAATAAACAGTAAATCTTTATCATTTTTATAATTTTAAAAATCATTAAAAGGATTAACATAAAAAAAAGTATCTCAGATCAGAATGCGTCTACTGCGCTTTGTGTGTCAAGCAGAAGTTGAAGTAACCTCAGCCCTCAGAAGTAGATTGGGAAAATTTTTCCTGTAGTCTTTAAAATCTTATTTGGTTAAGTTCAATAATTTCTTTAATTCCTTCCAGCGTACTGATCGATGTTTCCAAATGTTGATTTTAAAATCTAGACTACATATTGCTAAAAAGGAAAATAGGTGGCGCAGCAATTTTGTATGACTTGAAATATGATATCGATGATGTCGAAAAATATTATACAAATCCATAGCCACATAAGAACGAATAAGTAAAATTCCATTAAGTGAAAGTTGAAAAAATTGTTGGTCATGGTATTTGACAAATGGTCGTCATACATGAGATATTTATCCAATAAATACAATACACGTGATCGATTAAAATCTCTCACACTGGTTGAATAATTTTACTAATGAGCGGACTGGTTTAATATATCGAATCTTACTGTGTACTGTACATTAAAATCGTAATAAAAAGGAAAGGTTATTTATATTCCTTTATCTATATTTTTTCTCATGAATACAGAAATTTGATATAGAACACAATTACTTTAAAAATTTATCACGTAATCCTAAATTAAAATGCGTGAAAATTAAATAAAAATGGCAATGGACACTTAGAATTGCTAACTTTTTAGTACATAAATTAGATGGTGAACCTTTTCTTGTAATATTTTAACCTTATTATAAATTTGTTCTTTTCGTATATTATTAAATTGAATTATCGAAGAAGTTATAAGTGAAGGTTGAAATTTCTTATTATTTTCATCTTCATCAACAAACCAATATAAGGATAATGGAATTCTAACAATAGGTGAAACATAGGGATAATACTGAGATTGATTCCAATTTTTTCTTTTATCATCATTGGTGTGATAATAATAATAATCATCATTATCACTATCATCATGATAATTATTACAAATTTCAGCCAAAAAATTATTGACTTTCTCTAGCTTTTTCAGATTTTTAAACCATTTTTCAATATAATCTACTTTACTTGTAAAATAAATATATTGAGGATTCCCATTTTGATTTCTGAATGGTTTATAAATTATTTCATATTCTGCGATCATTTCTGCTCTATATTTTAACGCAGCATGTCTACTAACTTCTTTTGCGTCATTAAATGCAGAACTAATATAAAATTAGTTAGATAGTTTAATACAATTAATTATACCAAAGGATGGTAATGCAATGCAAAAACTTACATCATAATTGCAATCAACATTTTATGTAAAATTGTAACAACAACAACACTACCAATGAGGGAAAAAACTTCTTTTTGCCAGACATCTCATTGATCTAATTGATCCCAATGACCGTTTGTTCAAAAGAAAACTGATTGAGCAGTTTTAATTAAATCTGAGTAATTTTGTGGTCTTTTTTCTGTCATGTAATCAAGTAAAATAAACCTATCAAAGATTCAAAGTTAATGAAATAAATAAATAAATATGAGCAAATAACATTTTTGATCACTCGCATAGCAGAACTAAATCCAAAAATAAATATTAGCATAAAAAGTAAAAATGGTGCTATTTTCTTAATAATATTGGTGATAATATAAACGTAAGCTCCAACTTTTTCAAAGTAGCGTAATAGCTATTTTTAATACAAATTAGTACTTGCTTTTACATTTATATATATATTAATTAAATATAGTACTCTTTATAAAGCTTACTAATAAAAGCTTTATCAAAATTATTAAAACTGCAAATGATTTACAAACAGCTAAAGCGTCATGAAAAATTACTTCTTTTTTGAAAAATTTTTGTACAATAGTTGTTAATAATGGAAAAATGACAGAAATAAATCAAAAAAATTATAAAAACTACGATATCTTTTCCATCTATTATACTTTATTCAAGTTCTTTCAATATTCAATAAATAAAGTCCTATTAAAATGATCCAATAAATTAAGTTTTTACGCGAATAATAGTGATGATGGTCTTTGCCATGATTATCATGACTATGTGGTACATATGATTTAAAGACATACAAGACATATAGAAATGCAAACACCAAGTATATAAATACTTGACTTAAAAAAAGTTTTTTTGCAAAATTCCATTTAAAATCAATTATTGCAGCTATTGATGGATTATCATAAATTTCTGCCCTATTCTTGTTCCTTACCATTCTCAAGAATGGACTCATTTCTTCTTCTTTTTCAATTATATGATCACATGACCAAATTAACATTTTCAAGTATTCTAAGGTAATCCTCATTAACTTATCACTTTTATCATCAATCTCTTCAGGGAATACAATGAAATCTGGGAGAGGAACGATGAAAACTTAATTATGTGTGACAGACTGACAGTAGATTTTGTTCTTAATGAGTTTATCATTTTTTTACATAAAAGTTTGGAAATTAATTTTTGCCAGAAACTAGGCTTATTTTACTTAACAAGTCCTCTATTTATACTCAATGCATGAATATTTTTGTTGTTATTATTAATTATATCCTTGGTATCAATATTTGATTGTTATAAATAAATTTCATTAGTACTTTGCTAACAATGCTAAATTTCCATAATGCATTGTACAATTCTTGTACAAAATCTTGTACAAGGTATTTTATATCTCAAATATATATTACAATACTTCTAACAATATATTATTTAACGCTAATTTATTTGTAAGCAATTGTAAAATAAATAATTTTAATATATTTTACCATGAATCTTATAATTTTTAATGATATTTTCACAATATTTTATTTACATTTATATTGTACAAAATATTGTATGATGAATTTCACGATTAGTTATTTATAACAAATAATTTACAATAAATTTGCAATTAGTATAAAGATTAGTATTGCTATTGATATTTACTATTAATAATGGTGTATAACAC
>JADRCO010002393.1:0-13859 GCA_021464525.1 Rhizophagus sp. LPA8_4_AMF
GGGTTTTCCACCACGGTTTGACATATTGTTCATTTAAAGTTTAAACCAAAAAAAAATTTTTTTATTTTGATTGTAGATTTATGATTATCACGTTACATTGGTTACACTGGAATACTAGAATTGATTTTGGAATAGAATTCTGGTGTTCCATTGATGTTCCATTGAAATTCTGATGTTCCAGTGATCTGGTGTTCTATTGGTTATTCCAGTGATGCTTCAATGTTCCAGTTTTCAATTCCGGTGAAATTTTTACCGAAAACCAGAATTTTCCAATACTGTTAGTACATATCTGTACAATCGTACAATTTTGATAATCATTCTTTTGAACGCGAATAACAAAAAAAAAATTTGCTTTTTCTTTCCTAAATAATTTTTCACTCACCTTATAAATAGTTATATATAAATAATATAATGGTAGAAAGCTTAAAGAAGTATATTATTTCAACAAAGTTAAAAAGTGGTACTACTAATAAATTATGCTATTGTAGAGCATGTTTTAATAAACTTGGTGAAAATCATCCTGAGTTAAAAACAATAGTAGATAAAACTGACAGAATTTTAAAATATTTCAAAAACTGTCAAAACTTTCAAGATTTATATAGTCAACAGGAAAAAGACAAAGTATTTTCAATTAATAAACAAGAAAATACAATTTTAGGTAAACAAACATGTGAGTAATTCTTAATACTTCATTATTACTGCTATATTAATAAAAAAAAAAAGTATTTTAACATATTCCTTTAATAGTAAATGATTATAATTCAACCCTTAATTCACAAGTTCAATCTTTTGAACGAAGAATTATTTTCTTCACACTCCTCATTAACTTCTTTGCCTTCTCAATGGTCAAATTATGGACCTATGGATTCACATGTTGCACGATCTCTTTCAAGTACAGATAAAGCAAAATTTCATCTACATTTATTACAAGTTATTATTTCTTGTGGATTTCCATTATCTTGGACAAATAATCCAGAAGTTATTGAATTATTTAGATTTTTTAATCCATAAATTAAACTACCAGACCGAAAAATATTATTAAATAAAATTTTAAAATATGCAATTAAAGAATTCGATTTTAAGATGTTAGAAAAATTAGTATTAGATAGAATAGGAATTACCTTTTCTTTTAATAGTTGGACAAATATTCGTGAACAAAAATTAATGGGAACAGTACTTACATCATCTGATGGACAACCATACATTTGGAAAGCTTGTGATATAAGTAGCGAAAGAGTGATAAATGTTGAAGTTAGATCTAAAATGGAGGAAATGATATCTAAATTAAATAAACTCAAAATTCCTTTTTTAGCCATTGTTACATATAGTACGTCTGCTTATAATGCAGCAAGGTAAATATAATTATTATTTCTTTATATAATTATTTTACTAGTAATATCTTAATTAATTATAAATTATTTTTTAATTATAGAAAAAGGCTTCAAACTCAATATCGCAATATTGTATTTTTACCTTGTTATGCCCACCAAATTAATTTGTGTGTAGACGAAATCTTTAAAGTTTCATCTGAATTCAAAACTACATTACAACAAGCTTTGAAATTAGCTGTTTATTTCAAAAATGCAAATAATAAATATTTTATTGGTAAACTCTGAGATATTCAAATGGAAATATATGGAAAATGTATTCAACCTGCAGTTCCAGGTGATACAAGATGGAATAGCTACTTTAATTGTTGCAAAAGTTTAAATACTACCAAAAATGCTTTATGGGTATTTAATTAATTTAATTAATTTATAATTTAATTAATATAATTTTATACTAATTTAATTTGACATTTTTTATTTTATTATTAGTCTTTAGTTACAAAATTTGAACTGCCAGCTTCTACAACTAGGAGACGACTAACAGATCCATTGACAATTCCACGTGAAATTTATAATATAATTATAAATAGAGGTTTTTGGGAATCATTAACAAAATTAGAACAGCTTTTAATTTCTTATTGCGCCATCCTTAATATTTTACAAACTAATAAAGCGTGATTATATGAAGTTTTGCACAGATTTGCTTATCTTTATCAATTCTGGCAAAAATATCAGAATAGTAATATGACCAATGGAATTCTAATTAAACTAGAAAAAAGATGGGAATTGTGGAAACAGCCTCTTCTTATTCTCTCTTAGCTTCTCCATCCAGCTTATAAATCAAAATTATTTATATCACCATCAAGATCGCGGATCAGCTATTTACATATGGGTAAATGGTTAACTTATTATTACAAAGCTTAGACTGAAAAAGAACCCGTATCTATTCTTAAAGAATTTGATGAATTTTCTCAAGGAATTAAATATCCTTTTGATGATGCATCTGTTGCTCAATTTGAAAATGAAATTCATAAATATTAGTGTTGGGTCTAAAATGCTTATCCAGAAATAGGAACTGTTGCAACACATATTTTTGGAATTTGTGTTAATGCTGCATCAGTTGAACGATTGTGGAGTAGTATGGGTTTTTTTCATACAAAAACAAGAAATCGATTAAAGGTAATTAAATAAATCCATATTTAATTATTAGATTAAAATTTTCTTGTATTATTAAATTTAATTAAATAAATAATTTATTATATTATATAGTTTTCTCGAGTGTTAAATATGGCTAAGTTGCGGGCTGATATCACTTATAAGCGGCATAAACAAGAATCTGAATTAATTAAATCAGCCATGGATAATAACGAATTAGAACAATATATAAATTTAGATGAACAAGATAAGGAAATAAAACTTGATGATAACAATAATAGAGATAATGTAAATTGTGAAATTGAAGAAAGTGATAAAGAAATAGATGATGAAGAGTTTAATATAGAAGAGGAATTTCAAAATCAAATAGACCAATCTTTAGAAATTGATGGTAATATAGATGATAATGTAAATAATATAGATGTTGAAGATGTTGAACATCCAGCACAAAATAAAGATGCAAAATGGAAATTAGTTACCATATTCAAAGATAATTTGCATTTGTCCTTTTTAAAAATAAATAATAAATAATAAATAAAATAATGCATTTGATCGTATTTTATATATATCACGTGATTTATATATTTTTGTACTTTGTATGAAAAGTAAAATTTTAGTACATGTACTAATATTTTGTACAGCCAATAAAAATCAAGAAAAAAATATGATGTCATATGTACTATGTACTAATTCTCAAAAATTGCATAGTACAGTACAGTATAAGACTATAAGTACAGTACTAGTATTGTACTAATACAGTACTAGTATAATTCCCAACTCTGATTATAACCAGTGGCAACTATATATGATATAGTACATACAGTTTAAAGTCAGGTAATATGCTCAAATTTTCAATCATATATATATCATGTGATTTGATGTAAAATCATATGACTTACATCTTATCGATTTATTATTTATACATTAATTATATTGTTTGAAATACATCTATAAGATTTATATTTTTAACTGCATATAAAGCTTCTATTCCCTTTAACCCTTTTCTATATGCATCTATAAATCTTCAACTCCACCTAGTATATTTTTGAATTTGTATTAGTGATACTGAATTTAAAGCATCAGGAACTGTTTCTCCAATCCTTTAAAAGTATAATCATAGTTATTTTGTGTAAATTGTTTTACCACACCCTAAAATTGCTCAATAAAATTTAATTCACAATGAAATTTTGGATAAAATATAACTTTATGATCTTGATCTTCAATAACTTCTTGAATTAAGGGTTTTTGTACAGCAAAATTAAATTGAAGAGAGAGAATTCTAATAGTATAGCAATCATTTTTTATAAACGAATAAATTTTACACTCAGAACAAATTCTTTTTAATCCATTTTTCTATAATTTTCTTTCTTCTAATACTAATTTAATTCCTTTTGGACGTCTATCTGTAAAAAGCATTGATTGAATTTTTCTATCAGATTTGAATCCATCTTTAAACTTTTTTTTACCACCCAGATGGAGATTTATATGATGTGCAATTAAAGCATTAGGCACATAGGCAGCATGACTTGTATCATTATCAAATGTAAATACACCTATAGAATCAGAATACTTTTGCTTAAAAATAAAAATTACTTTTTCCACTACCTATTGCATACAGAATAACATTATTTATTAAATTAATAAAGGCAAATTAAATTTTTAAGAAAAAGAATAAAATAAATTAAAATATTATCTCTGTTTAACTAAATCTTTGTTTGCCCACCATCCATCATAGTTATCATATAGGCTGATTTGTTCACCTTTAATTAAAATATTGATTTTTGTTACATTTTTATTACACAAAATACTATAAAATATATAGTAAATTAGAGGTGAGCACTAAAAGATTTTATTTAATGTTATTATACTATAATTTGGTAAATATTTCTTTTAAGCTAAAATACAATTAATATAATTTTTAGCATTTACTATATATGTTAAAAATTTGTACTCCAACTTTAAACATAAATATCTTCAGATTTAATGATCTAATTGGTAAGCTCTTTTTTCGCCTATAAAGTCCAGATCAAGGGCTTTCTAACAAGCCTAAATGTATAGAAAACAGATTACTGGATCCCAATATATTTGCGTCTAAAGATAGTAATACAAATTCTAATATGAAATAATTATTTTTATTGTTTGAAAATATCTATTATAATACCATCTTTTATGTGATATTATTATTATAGTTTTATAAATATTTATAGCTATTAAGACTATATAAATTTTTATTTTACTATGTATTTTATTAAAATATACTTACTTTCTAATAATATATATTAAAAATTCCATATATATGAGAAATAGATTTTTTATTAATGAAATAGGTTTTTTACGTCTTTTTTACATCTAATAATTTGAGTTTTGCAAATGTAAGTTTTGGCGCAGCTTATTATTTAGTTAAGTGATCATCAATCAGATGATCTTTTGGTATTACAAAACAATTTTGAGTAACGAAAATTGTGAAAATCAATTCAATAACTCCTTTTAATGCAAAATGAACAAATCCACCCATATGTTACCAGGTTTCATTACTTCTTTATCTTCAAATTTTAAATGACTATCAATTTCAGTTAAAAAGTCACTAACATGAAGACTTAATTCATTTCTCTTTTTCCTTAAAGGAGCATGTTTTTTAGAACTTTAATATGTTTTTTTTCTGTTATTTGCATAAAATACAGATTCATCATGCATTATCAAAATATGCTTTTTTTTATTAGAATTTAATTGTGGTTCAATTATAATAGTAATATCTTCATCTATTGGTTTTGATATTAATTTTTTAAGTGCTTTCATTTCTAATAAAAAATTTTCTTGGTAAGCAATAATATCTGGACGCTCATGTCCATCATAATAAATATTTTTTTACCAACTTGAAAAAACTAGCCAAGTTTATTAAGCCAAATATGTGCAGTATTCTTGCTGATAGTTTTTTTGTTCAATTCCAATTGCTGAAAAAACAGTTTTTTCAACATAAGTTTTAAAGTCTTTAATTGTCACTGTACATCCTTTACTCTGCAAATATTCTAAAATCATTTTTTGCATATCTTCATTCCACAAAAAACTTAATTTTTTGATGTTAACTACACTTGGATGTTAGAATTATTTTATTTTTCAAAAAATTCTTCGTCTAAACACAAATTAATTCTGCTTGATATTTCCCTTTGCCAATACTCTCAACAGCAATTTGACTTGTATTCATTATTTTATATCCCATTTTACATAAATTAATAAATTGAAAAATAAGCTGTAACCGATTTTTACTGTGAATTAAAAGAGTTTTATCATTAAGAAGTGCCTTTAAATCTGATAAAATTATTCAAAATCTAAGTTCGCAGTTTGATTTTCAGTATCATTATCATTAGGCTCTAAATAACTGGATTTTGATCTTATTTTTTAAAAAATAAAGTCAACAGATTTGTATCTTGCGTAGCAATCTTTTGTTCTGCTCTTTTTCAGTATTACGTTTTTAACGAATTTCCAGTATAAGAAATAAGATGAGCTATTTGAAAAATATTAAGTTTTTTAGCAGCTGTTAATATTATTGCAAAAGTCGTTAAAAAAAGTTTGTTAAGTATATATTCAAACTCCTCATCATTCCATACAATATCCTCTGGTTCACTATCCATTAACTGTTCATTTTCTTTGTTATTCTCACTGTTTTCACTATTATCTAATGAAATATCTCCTTCAGTTTGTTATTCCACTAATGAGCACTTCTGTTTTTTTATATCTCAAGCATGTTGAAGTTGCACATTTCTCTTTTTTGAAGGCATGTTCAGGTTGCAGTTTAAAGATTAAGCGAAAAAGACTTTAGGACGTAGGTTAAAAATTATGTGATATAAATTTTTACAGATTATCTATCACCAGAGATTATCATCTTACTAATTTATATATTAAAAAATCTGGCCAGAATTATCATCATAATTTAATTCTGACCTGATTTACGATAGCCAAATTTTTCAATTTTAATATAAAATATATATAAGTTTGGATGATCTTAAAATTAATAGGTCTCATGATCGAATTATCCAATTGAAAAAAACTCTCTGTTATTGTAATATTCTATTAAATAACAGGTTGAATTTTTTTATTATAATATAAATTTTTTTTTTTTCTATTCATTTCAAGCTTCCCTTTAAAATTACCTGGCTTTAAACTGTATGCACTGTAGAAAATTAAATAAAAATTTTTCTGGTTATTCAATTATTTTTAATTTGTGATTTATAACTAATTATAGTTTGTAAAGAATTGAGTTTAAGGTTAGATTAGAGTTAGGTTAGGGTTAGGGTTAGGGTTTATGATTAGGGGTTAGAGTTAGGTTAGGATTAGGATACATGTTAGCTAATCACATGACTCGGGAGTGAATTTTACCCCCGGTTAAAATTTGAAATTTTCTATTATATTTATATCTGATATATATAATTTAAATAATTAAAATTAACTAAATAAGGTTTAAATTTTAGACTTTTGCAGGTAACCTCAAATTTTTTCTTGAATTAAGAAAACTGCTAATATATAATAACATAAAAGCGGATAAGTTAGATTTTAATCATTTTGTATTAGTAATTTGGCGGATATTACATCAATTATTATGACAGAAAGCGTCAAGAAGATGTGACAAGTGATATATAACTCGACTTAACAGCACGTCTGTACGATAAACGCGACCACACTTGAAAATTTATCCATTACTTACCCGTGACATTTTAAAACACGCTTTGTCAAGCGAGAAACAAATTTCAAAAGTACGATTGTAATCTCTAAATATGTTAAGTCTGAGAAGGTCAAAAAGGTTATGTGAAATAAGAAAAGAAGAGTCTCTAAATTTGAGTGTGAAGAAAGAGGAAAAGAAAGAGGGAAAAGATAGAGAAGAGACGTGTTCTACGAGTAAAAAACGTAAAAGGAAGGGTATTAAACCAAGTAAGGAAGATAAAGAAGTTAAGGGAACTAAAGAAAACTATACTAAAAAAATAAAAGCTGCTAAAAGTGAAGACGGCGAGACAAAGGTATTAGCGATTTGTAAAATTTATTATTAATACTAAAGTAACCAGCATACATCGTTGTATCAGTACTTAATAGATCTTTTTCATTATATAAATTATTTAAGTTGGAAAATAAGCCTGAACGAGTCGAAAAGAAATCGCGTAAAACTAAAATAACTCAAGACATGTTTGCTAAACGACTTAGTAATATTACAAAGTACGTTGGTGCACATGTTAGTATTTCAGGAGGTGTACAAAATGCTATAACCAATAGCCTTTTTATCGGGTAAATTATAATGTGTAATTACGCGTATTTTCTTTTTGAACGTAAATATGAATTCTCAGTTTTTTTTTTGAAATAGAGGAAATGCTTTTGCAATTTTCTTGAGGAATCAGAGGAGGTGGACAGCTCCACCGTTAGATCCAAAGAATATTGAAGCATTCCGAGAAAATTGCTTACAGCATAATTATGCTTCAAAATTTATTTTACCTCACGGAAATTATTTAATTAATTTAGGTAATCCAGATCAAGAAAAACGCGAGAAAAGTTATCAAGCTTTTTTGGAAGATTTACGACGTTGTGAATTATTAGGACTAACTTTATATAATTTTCAGTAAGTGCATAATAATTGTTCATGACATTTGCTCGTGTCCATTTTAACTGATTATACAAAAAAAAAAAAAAGTCCTGGTTCAACAGTTGGAAATTGTACCAAAGAACAGTCTATACAACATATTGCAAATTGTATTAATAGAGCACTTAAGGAAACTTCTAATGTAACTTGTGTTATCGAAAATATGGTGCGTGTTTATTTTTTTTTTTTCTGATATATAATCAATTCTCTTTTTTTTTTGATAATTAAGACAATTAATATATTATAGGCAGGTTCAGGTAATATTATTGGATCTAGGTTTGAAGAGCTTGCGGATATCATTTCACGAGTAGACGGTAAAATAATTCATATTTCCATTTAATTCATATTAAATTTTACATTCTAATTTTTTTTTTTTTTTGATTTTCATTTTCAGATAAAAATCGAGTTGGAGTTTGTATTGATACATGTCATGCCTTTGCTGCGGTAATCATTTTTCCTATACATGTAATAAAGTAAAATGAAAAATAAATTAATTTTCTTTTTGTTAGGGGTATGATTTACGTACCAACAAAGCATATGAAGCAACTATGCAAGAATTTTCTCGACATATTGGATTTCAATATTTAAGAGGAATGCATTTAAATGATTCAGAAACTGAATTAGGATCACTACGAGATCGCCATGCTAATATAGGGAAGGGACATCTAGGTTTAGAAGCATTTCGTTTAATAATGAATGATAATAGATTAAATGAAATTCCATTGATTCTAGAAACTCCTATTGGACCTGACGATGAATTATCAGATTATCACGAAGAAATTAAATTACTTTATGGACTTATAGGAAAAAAATCGCCTATTACAACTAGTTGTGTAAAAACGCACATCACCGAGAAAAATAAGGCAAAACGAAAATCTAAAAAATCAAAATAAAAAACTCAGATGATGAAATCTATCATCTGTGGTTTGACAGGATTATTCATCCATTAATAAAATGACGCACGTTTATGTAAATTTTATCAATTTCAACATGATGAAAAACAGGATTTTCAAAACTAGTGGATAATGGATAAATCTGATCTACAAAATAAATTAAATTGTGCAATCCTGTTACCTTGATTTGGAAAATCGCGAATTAATGATTTGCCACATTGATCTGGATGGAATACATCAATCTAAATAGATTAATATCCATCTTTACTGCAATGATAAAAAAAGACTCGTCGTATTTTTTTTTCTATTTCAATTTTTGTATCAAAAAATTTTTGTAAATCAATAAATTTTAAAAATAATTTAATAATGTTAATATCAAGAGGTCGTTCCTCTTCTACTTCACTTTCAAAAACTTTTTCGTTATTTAAATATAAAGCAAAATATATAAGTTCATTATCAACTTTACCTACAAGAAAATGGCAACAACAAAATCGTAGTAATAAATTGCAACAAAATAGACCTTATACAAGAGATTCTTCTAAGAATGAAAAAGTAAGGTTTTAAAGTAAGGAATTTTTAAGTAAATAAAAAAAATTAACATGATTTTTTTCTTTTTCAATAGGAAACAATTATAAGACTTTTGTATAGCATAGGTTCAAGAAAAGAAGTCGAGCAATATCTTCGACATTTTGCTTCGGTAGAATCACAAAAATTTGCAGTAATAAAAGTTGGAGGCGCAGTTTTATCAGAAGAATTAGATACTCTTGCATCATCATTAACATTTTTAAATCGAGTTGGATTATATCCAATTGTATTACATGGAGCTGGGCCACAAATGAATCAATTATTAGAAAATGCGGGTGTTGAACCAAATTATATTGATGGTATACGTGTTACAGATGCTAAAACTTTGGAAATTGCAAGAGGAGTTTTTTTACAAGAAAACCTTAAACTAGTTGAGGCTTTAGAAAGGTTAGACATCCCTGCGAGACCGATTACGTGCGGCGTATTTGTTGCCGATTATTTAGATAAAGAAAAGTATGGATATGTTGGAAAAATTACCGGTGTCCAAAAAAAGGCTATTGAAGCAAGTATTAATTCTGGTGCACTGCCGATCTTGACTAGTTTAGCTGAAACCCCTTCTGGTCAAATTTTAAACGTTAATGCTGATGTGGCTGCTGGTGAATTAGCTAGAGTTTTAGAACCATTAAAAATTATCTATCTAAGTGAAAAAGGTGGCCTTTTACATGGCGAAACTGGTAAAAAAATTGACGTTATAAATCTTGATGAGGTAAATTTTCTTAATCTTTATTTTTTTGTTTTTTTATATTTTTTGACAAGGTGTATTTAAATAATTTATAAAATAATTTAGGAATATGAAAATTATATGAAACAACCATGGGTGAAATATGGTACAAGATTGAAGATTAGAGAGATTAAAGAACTTCTTGATCATTTACCTCGTACTTCATCCGTCGCAATTACTTCCGCTGGTCAACTTCATAAAGAATTGTTCACAGATTGTGGAGCTGGAACTTTAATCCGTCGAGGATATCGTCTATTTAAATATAATTCTGTTAATGAAACTGATAATAATAAATTACAACAAATTTTACAACAAAATTCTGAAATTTCTTCTGATTCTGCTTCATATATTAAACAGCTTGGAAAAAAATCTCATGCAATTTATAGTGATGAACCTTATGAAGTTTTAGCTGTTGTCACACAGGAAAATTCTAAACCTGATTCTATTCCGTTCCTTGATAAATTTATTGCGTCCAAAAATGGTATATTAAACAATGTAACAGATAACATTTGGACCATGATACAAAAAGATTATTCTCGATTAACTTGGATTGTAGATGAAAATGATGAGAATATATCTTGGTTCTTTAAAAGATCTGATGGTAGCTTTACTCGAAATGGCAAAACATTGTTTTGGTATGGTATCGAAAACGTTGCTGATGTTAGCAACGTCATTAATGGATTTTTATCTAGTAAAGCCGGTAGCAAACCTGGAAATGCATTCAGTAATAATTCTCGATCATATTCAACTTTTGCTAGAAAAAACTATCCTAATTTGTTGCGTCGTCAATATTCTACATCTACAAGTCCAACAAAAGTTGCTTTAATTGGAGCTCGCGGATATACTGGACGTAACCTAATTTCACTTATAAATTCTCACCCTTATATTTCTTTATCTCATGTATCTTCTCGGGAACTTGAAGGACAAAAATTGGCTGAATATACAAAAGATGATTTATCCTATGTTAATTTGAAGATTGAACAAATTAAAGAGATGCAAAAGAATGGCGAAGTTGATTGTTGGGTTATGGCATTACCCAATGGGGTTTGTGCACCATTTGTCCAAGCTGTTAATGAAGGCCGAACTGATAAAAGTTTGATTGTTGATTTGAGTGCAGATTATCGGTTTACTGATGATTGGACCTATGGTTTACCTGGTATGTAAGATAGAAAAAATATTAGATTTTTTTTTTTTTATTAGCTATTAATTAAAATTAAAATCTTAATTAATTAGAACTTGGAGATCGTAATACTATTCGTAAAGCTACCAGAATTTCAAATCCTGGTTGTTATGCAACAGGATCACAACTTTCAATTGCTCCATTAATTCCATATATCTCAGAATCACCAACAGTATTTGGAGTTTCAGGTTATTCAGGTGCTGGTACAAAACCATCACCAAAAAATGATCCAGCATTCCTTAAAGACAATTTGATAGCATATTCTTTAACAGATCATATTCATGAACGCGAAGTTTCTCATCGTTTAGGAACAAAAGTCAATTTTATTCCACATGTTGCATCTTTCTTTCAAGGAATTCATCTAGCTGTTAACATTCCTTTAAACAAAACTTTTAAATCTTCAGAGATTAGAGAATTATATGAACAAAAATATTCAGGAGAAAAACTTATTAAAGTTGTAGATGATATTCCACTTGTAAAAGATAATTCTGAAAAACATTTTGTAAAAATTGGCGGATTTGGTGTACATTCTTCTGGTAAAAGAGTTGTTGTAGTTGGTACTATCGATAATTTATTGAAAGGTGCTGCCACTCAAGCTTTACAGGTATGTGTTTATATTTTAAATCAAAGTCTTTTTTTTAAAAAAAATTAATTTTAATTCTCATCTTCTTTTCATCAGAATATGAATCTTGCTTTAGGCTATAACGAATATGAAGGTATTCCACTTGAATAATTTTATGATTTTTTTGACAATTTTTTTTTGTAAAATTAGGTAATATTTTCAAGTATTATATACCATTTGTACGTAATAATGAAAATAAAATAATAATAAAAAAAAGGAGATCCTTTTTGACTTTCTTATTAAATAATTTAAACTTATTTATTTGTTAAATAAAAATATATTAAATTTCATCCTATATAAAAAACAAAGGTGCCACATTAATATTAAATAAAAATGATGAAAAAAAATTATATATAATTTTTTTTTTTTTAAATAAATAGACAATTATATAAATTATTTATTATTCTCCAAAAAGACGTTGTACACGTTTAAGAACACTATCCTTCTCAGGATCTGAAATAGATAAAAAAAAATAAATATACAAATATTATATATACATCTATAAAGGAAAAAATATCTATATGATAGATAATACCGTAAGGATGATCTTTAGATGGAATTTCAAGTACTGTTGGGAAAGCTTGATCGTGATCATCTAAAAGCTGACGAATGTCATTAGCGACCTAATTAAATTTAGATTAAAATTTAAAAACATTAACGTTAATTTTTAAAAAGTTGTAATTTGAATTATTTCTTATTATACAAACATGTTGATTGATTAGAATAATTGCAATTTCTTTGTTTTTTGTAAACTCAATAAAAGTATCTTCTATCTTTGAAATTGGCGTTTCTATATAAAAGATGTCGAGTACCCCAATTTATTAATAAATAAAGTAAAAGAAAAGAATATTTGTCGGGTAAAAAATTCTTACTTGAATCGACAACGAGAAAATTCTTTTTTGGTCCATTAACATGACCTATGCCAGCCAACAAAAGTCCTGTTACAGAATCCTATCAAAAAAAAACAGAAATAAACAATAAAAAAAAATTTTTTTGCAAAAAAAATATAAATAAAATAATCCCAATAATCCGTTATTAACCTCATCACCTATAACGGCTATAAAGTTACGATCTTTATAAGAAGCTAATTGTGCCATATTTTGAACAAAAATAAAAAGCGGGATTTGACTCTTATTTATACTTGTGTGAGTAGATTATCTGGTTGATCCGGTTGATCTGCAAGTAAATAATAGCATGACGAAAGATCCTTTTTGAAAATAAAAAAAAAAAAAAAAAATTTTTTTTTTTTTTTTTTTTTTTTTTTTTTTAACTTTAAATGAAAATTTACTAACTTGTCTTCATAAGATATGAAAATGGAAAAAGTATCAATTTTTTATTTTACTTTCTATGTGTATACATGATCCTTTTAAATAAATTACTAAAAAATAAAATATGTAATATATATATAAATATATTTTTCATTAGTAACAAACCTCTTCAAATATGGCACACGGAAACGAATTCTCAACATGAAGAAAGCCATGTTACACGAGTAACGGACGATGATATAAAATCTATTGTAGTTGAAATTAATTCTCCAGATATTAAATCTACCTATATAACATGTCCTTCTCAATTAAATCGTACACTTGGAATTAAATTACCAATTCTTGTTTTTATAGTAAAAAACTTGAAAAAATATTTTACTTTTGAAGTTCAAATTATGGATGATAAAAATATCAAAAGAAGATTCAGAGCTTCAAATTTTCAGGTATTTTTTTTTTTTTTTTTTTCTAAAAAGTTTTTTTTTTTAAA